>OX465295.1:267155269-267405269 GCA_949987735.1 Leucophora obtusa | reverse complement strand
TACTTTTTTCAAATTTTTTCAATGAATTGTTAACATTTTTATTGATTTATATTCCTAAATTAATTTTAAATATATATACTGATAATTTTTCTAACTTTAATAATACTAAAATCTTTTCCTATACATTTGAATAAAATATCTGTAAGTACGTTTTTAAAATACACTAACACACTACTAATAATACAAAAAAAAATCGCATGCAATATTTATTATATTTAACTTATAGTTTCTATTTTCCTAGGTATACTTTCAGGCGCAACTCGGTTTAACCTTTAGTTTCATTTAACACACTCTACTATAGGAAATCGAAATATTAACAGATCTGGTATTTTTCTTAAACAACTGAAAAGGAAACAAACTACTTTAAAATACTAAATCTTCCTTATAATTGTTTTAACTATTGTTTTATAATTTAAAATTTTTCTTTTTCTTAAGGGTTCAAATCTAATTATTTTCACCTTTTAGTGATACTGAATTTTCGTGAAATTTATACCTAAAGGAGCTCCCTGAGGATAAATTTACAGCTGCCACTATTGCAGCCCGCGACTTTAGAATGCCTAGGATGTGAACCCTATGATAAGTTTCCTTTTTTTCTAATAAATTGAATACCGTTAACTAGTATAAATTATCCTTTCTTTTCTTTTTTTTCAGGTTCCTATCCAGATTTTTTCCTAGCTTTGCCTGTCGTTTCAGAACTTTAAGTAAATGAAATCGCTGTAAAAAATGAAACTATACCCAATAAATATAATACACTTTAACAAAAATAATATAAAAATACGTAAGATACACTTAACATAAAATTGGATAAAATTCTGCCTAATATGAATAATAAAATTCTATTATAAAAACTTTAAATAAATATAAATTTTAAACTTTTTGTATTACTTTTTTTATATAACTTTAATTTAAACAAAAAATAAGCGTTGACTTTAATATATATTTTGCCTAAATTTTGACTATTTTACTACCCTGCACTTGATCATATTTGTATACTTCCGTTTCGGTGTTTAAATGGCACTTAAATAAGAAAATGGTTACCTGGCTTCACCTTTATAGCATTTCCTAAGAACCTTTTTCTATTCTATTCTTCTAACCTGCTTCCGAGTAGGCTCTTCTAGGGATTACACAGAGGTCCTCAATTATCTTCACTTATCCACTTTATTCAGGTAGAAGCCAGCTATATAATCAGAAGTAAAAAAAAATATTTCTCCTTATTACACAGAAACTACTATAAAAAAACACCTTTCTAAAATCTATTTTCTGCGAACACTATTTTCGGTTTACTTACGTTTTACTTCCTTTTCAACCAATAAAATACAAAACAAGTTTTCCGGAACTGAGTCACAAAAAAAACCTCATCCACTTCCGAATTTGTTTTCCAATTATAATTCAGCGTTCTTATATTAACTTCGCATTGAAAAACGTTTCCTTATATTAGGATTTCGTCACTTTTAATATTTTCGCGTAGTTTTTTTTTTGTAATTTTATTATATTTTTACCACTTTTAAAATTAGGTTTTTTTTTTTATCTATATCTAGTTTTGAGTTTCGACACTAATGCGGTTACTGTTCTGCACACTTTCACTTTTGTCTTGGATCTAATTTCAGTTTCCGTCTAACTATCTTATAGACCCTAATTTTGCGGTTTCTCTCTCTTCATACTCTCATTTATGTACTTCAAATATTTACAAAATATCTAAAATTTTCCCGCCAATCAGCCATCTTTTTTTTTCCTATTTAGAACTTTATCGTCCATTATTTTATTTATATGTTAGAGAAAAATACGGTATTTCGCCATATTTTTACTCTACTTTTCTCCTGAGAAATTATTTTCAATATCTATATACCCACTTATCCGCAATGTATAATTTTCTCTCAAAAAGATCCTTTTGAACAATATTCTCTCTTATACATATATCTTTTTCTTCGGTCTTATTTTCATCAAATACCAAAAATATCCTCAGTTATATCAGTATTTACGCATCCTCATATATATCAGTCATAATATTTTATATAATAAATCAAAAAAATATTTAGTTTTCAAAAAAAATCGATTTAAAATTATCGGTTTTTTAATGCAAATACAACCCCAATTATCTACTAGCTACTAGTTAATCTTACGCTTCTTCGTCGCGTTGCCAATTCTTTTTGTTCCTACTACTATACACACCAACCGTGCACTGTGGTAGAACAATAATAGTGATGATAGTGAAGTACACAATATCCCTAATACTACCCTCCGTACTACTGAATTTTTTGGCTCGGTGTATAAACCAGCAGAAAACTCTGCGTGATGCAAAATCCTACAGTGAAATAGTATCTAACTACCTCCAATTATAAAACTACCAAGCAAATTTCATATCCTTTCAGGATTATAACCAAAATAATATGACTTTACCGTGTGGTCCAATGAAAATCATACCGTACCCGTTTATCAATTCGGCACCAAATATACAGTACTCAGGTATGAAATTTACCATCACTCATCATAACCAAAACAAAACAACAGACGACAACATCTATGACAACATCAGGTAAGTATTTTATTGCCTTAATTTTCCATTATTTTCCATTTATTTTCAGATTTTTCCGGGATTTGCTGAAACTGGACGACGGAGCTAGTTAGGAGAAGGGTAGGATCATAACCATGATCCTTGGTTTGTATTGGAATAGGTATTTTTTCTTCCCCTAATATCTATTTCTCCTTCCGTTTCAGGTATTCTTACAAAACATGAGTCTGGCAGGTAAACGGTGGTGCGACTCGGCCACCAAAGCAAAGTTTACCTCGCGAAAGAACCCGGGACGAAGCTGGAGTGTGGTTCGCTCCCTCACGTGGCTTCCTCCCTTCAAAAATTCCAAAAAAAAAGGACTCGAGGTCAATGGAAAATCGACCTCCTCCCGCATTAAATTTGAAAGAAAAACCCTTGGAGCAAGAAGTCCCGATTTTCTCCTGCTACCAGGCGCAGCACGTATAGGCGGTACGTCAAAAAATGGACCGATTATATCCATACCCAACACATCTCGCATTTGGCGATATAAGTAAGTGTGTAAAATTTCCATCAATCTTTCCAAATGTTTGCGACCTGTAACCAGATCTTTAAAAATATAACTTCTTTTTTTTTTTTTGAAATAACGCAAATTAATTTTTGACTTTCAATAAGATCCAATTACCACTCTATACCAAAGAATTACATTTCGTGTTCATTGTGATTGTGTCTTTCCAAGAAAGATAAAAAACTTTGTTAATTTTTTGAATTTAAATTGATATTAAATAAAGTGAGGATATGACTTATCCGAATTATATTGAATTATTCGTCTACTGGTTTTGATTAGCGCACTATAAATCAGGTAGTCAATTCGGTTGACAGAATCAACAATTAGGAAATAATATTACTAAATGAGTTTTGCGAATCGTTTCATTAAAACTTAAATATGATTTAAACAGTGACTTAAGGACTTATGTTCTTAAAGGAACATATGCAAAAGAATACAAAAACAGACGGACGGACATCGTTAAATCTAACCAAAATAAAGTTTAGATATTTTCTTATTTTTGTGTGTTACAAAGATCATAACTTGATTCCCCCGTTTACTCAGTGTTGTAGGGTAAACAAAATTTTAAAAAACTAGAATCGTAGGTGGGTGGATAGTAAAATTTCCAACCAGTGGCGTAGATTGTCATCGTATAAGAAAGGGTATTCGACTCGCCTGCAACAAAACTCCGGTTTCTACAAGAGACTGCAGTAGGGAACGGTGTGCAGGACTGGTCGCCCTTAATTTTAAGTTTTCGCCCAACGTGGGGAATTCTCACACCCTGAGACATGGGTCTCAACGCTCTTCCGAATGTGAAGCCGGGCAATGTCGTAACTCAAAACTAATACGTGGAATGAGCTTTACTTATTGATGAACTTATTCTTCCTCATATAAAAATTTTTTTCCAATCTTATCCGATGAACATAACTCAAGTGGATGATCCAATGACTGACCAATTGATCGAACAACTTACACTGCTGCACTTTTCTCGGTAAGAAAAAGCATAGTGGTAACCCTTAATAATTTTGATCTGCTTTTAAATTGTCGTGTTTGGTCTGTGACCAATAGTAGTACTCTAGGCACAAAATTTTAAACGAACGCCCTTAAATAAGGCACTTTTCAAATCACATTAAACGACTGCCAAAAACTTTTCTAGTTATATGTATAAAAAGTAATTTCCTTATCTAAATATTCACTGTATTTCTCCTGCCAAAAAAAAAATGTCATAATAGGAGAATATTTTAAAGTTTTGGATTATAAATTTATAATTCAATTAATCTTCCCTACGTAACTATATTATTTAATAAAAACAGTTTAACTGTATATAAAAAAATTATTTCTAAATTTCGTCAGTCATTTTCAATATTCATTTATCTTTCCGATAAATTTTTACCTTAACCTATTAATTTTAAAATTCTATATGTAAAATTTAAAAATTTTATTTTCAGATCAATAATAAACTGGGTTTCACCTCTATACACATCTTAACCGGGCCTTGAGTTGTTCGTTAATCAAATAGTATAAATCTCATGAGTGCTTTTAAATACAAAAGACTCTGAGATTTTTCTACATGGAACACACACCTGGATTATTTCATCCAAATTTTTGCGGGATCAAAATGCAATTACGGGAAGTAAATGTTTTTCAATAATTATATAAGTATTTACTTTGTGTGTTGTCTTATTTTCTCCTAGGTCTCTTCCCTGACAGAAAATTTAGCAATTTCTCCAAAAACTAAATAATGGAAAAACAACAAAATGTTTACGTCACAGCTATATCCGGTTCCTTCTAAAATAAAAAGCTATCTTTGCTCAACATCAATAATGCCTATCGGAGTTAATATTAGGTATGTAAAGATTAATTAATTTCATTCTTCACGGGTCTCTAACTATCCAGAGATGGGCCATAATCATTACCATTACATTGTAGAAAGTAATTCATATCAAATTACTTACATTGTTTCAATGGTAATGTAATAACAAAAAAAATCGTTACTAATAGAGAAATACGTCTGATATCATCTATAGTCGTGGTGTTATTGGCAGTTATTAATTTTCATACAAAACATTGGGGTTAAAAAGCACCTATGTGGCATTTTGTAACCTCAGACTTCAAAATTGAAGCTTATTTGCCATCCGGGCCTTAAGCAAGGTTTTACTTTGTACAAACTTAACGGTAATAAAAATAAGAAACGCCAAAAAAAATTTCTCCCAACTGTGCTTACAAAGTTATCAAATGCTTGATTTGTTGCTAGTTATAAACGATTGAATTGCCACGCTATATGCCAATATTTTAGACAAAACTACCTACAATCCAATTGTA
This sequence comes from Leucophora obtusa, assembly GCA_949987735.1. NCBI lineage: Eukaryota > Metazoa > Arthropoda > Insecta > Diptera > Anthomyiidae > Leucophora > Leucophora obtusa. The sequence continues at coordinate 267,399,915 of OX465295.1, read as the reverse complement.
AAAACAGCCAGTTTACGTACCAATTTTGCACTTTAATTTTTTGATAAAAACTAAAAATTTAAAGTAAAATATCTAAACTTTTATGTCCTGAACATGATATATACCAACTGACTTTCCCTGCAAGGTCTCCAGTTCGTACATATTGTTTCCCACAGGTCGAACTATTCTACTGGGAAGATACATTTTACTCATTTTTGCGTTCCTGCTTTTCTCAAAGTTGCTTAGCTCTTTATTTTTCCTGTAAACTTCCTGTCCAGGTATAAACTTCACAATTCGAGCTCTTTTATTATATCTGGCTGCACTCCTTTCATATGCTTTACGCATGTTTTCTTGTATTTGCTCTCTTATCAAGTCCATTTTTTCGTTGGGCTGCATCAAAATTCGATGATCAGTTAAAGATTGCAGTTTACGTCCCAGCTGGTATACATATGAAATCCAAATAATGCAAAATAGGGGGTGAATCATATCGCACTGTGGAATGAATTCCTTAAAGAGCATTCAATTTCTGACAGATAGAGATCCCAATCTCTATGGTCTTCCTTCACATATGCGCGGATGGCCGATAAAATTGATTGGTTCACTCTTTCTGATGCGTTGCTACTTGGCTGATAGAGAGGTGTTTGAATGTGTTGAATTTTGTAGGCTACCAGCAGTTTTCCAAAATTCGCCGAAATAAATTGTGATCCATTATCACTATGGATAATTTCAGGGACTCCAAATTTATGAAAAACTTCGTGTGATAAAAATTCCATCACTTTTGCTGTAGTAGCATCTTTCATGGCTTTTAAAATGTAAACTTTGAGAAATGATCAAGTACTACAAAAATATATCTATTGCCTTTTTTCGATTTCGGATATTGCCCTAAAAAATCGATATATAGTTTTTGGAATGGCCTTTCTGTAACCACTTGTTTTCCTATTTCTGGTCTTAGGTTATAATTTGCAGGTTTTATTTCTTTACACGTTCTGCAGTTTCTTATAAAATTTTTCACTTGAACGGTCATTTTGGGCCAATAGAAAAATCTTTTTAGTCTTTCCAAGGTTTTCATAACCCCTCCATGTGTTCTTGTAAGTGTTGAGTGGGCCTTTTCTATTATTGTTTGGGTTATATTAGCAGGAATCCAAAGCTTCCATTTTTGCTCATCTTCAACGCCTCGATCATAATCTACTCTTTTAAAAATCATTTCATCCTGAACTTTCAAATCAGGTAAAATTGCTTGGTTTTGCAAAATTTTATTTTTAATTTCATTGTATTCGTCGCTATTGAACTCTGTGGTTTCAAAATCGAAAAATTCTTCCATTTCGACTTCATTTACTTCCAATTCATTTGGTAATCTTGACAGCATGTCAGCGACGATATTTTCAGAACCTTTTCTGTGCTGAATCTCGAAATCGAAGGCTTGCAACTGTAACGACCACCGTGCCAATCTACCGCTCAAATCCTTAAGTGACATAAGCCACTTTAGGCTGGCGTGGTCAGTTACAATTGTAAAGGGCATCATTTCAACGTACGGCCTGAATTTTTTTACTGCCATCACCGCTGCGAGACATTCTTTCTCCGTGACGCTGTAGTTTCTTTGGCATGAGTTCAACTTTTGCGAGTAGAAAGCTATTGGCTGTTCTTCATGATTTTCGTTAACTTGGTATAGAACGGCACCAATTGCATAATCGCATGCGTCACACTGGATCCAAAAGCGTTTTGAAAAGTCAGCATGGCGTAACACTGGTGCTGTTGTTAGAGCTCGCTTTAAATTTTCAAATGCCTCGATTGCCTCAGGGGTCATTGTAAATTTTTTTGACTTTTTTAATGTGTCCGTCAGTGGTGCAGAGATAGAAGCAAAATCTTTGACAAATCGTCGGTACCATCCCGCTGTACCCAAAAAGCTGCGGACCTCTCTCTGAGTTTTCGGTAATTTCATGGACCTGATTGCTTCGACTTTGTCCGGATCAGTTTTTAGCATACCTCCGCCGATGATGAAACCTAAATATTTTAATTGTTGGAAGCAGAATTGAGACTTTTTTAAACCAATTTTTAGATTTGCATTTTTCAAACAGGTTGCCACTTCTTTCAGCAATTGTACGTGCTTATCAAAGCTGTCAGAGATCACTAACAAATCGTCCAGATACGTGAATACATTTCCTTTGAGTCTCTGCGGGATAACTTTATCCATCAATCGACAAAGTCTTTGGGCTGCATTGCAGAGACCGAACGGCATTACCCGAAATTGGTACAATGGCCGACCTGCTACTGTAAAAGCTGTATATGGTTTACTTTCATCTTCTAATTCCACCTGCCAAAAAGCATATTTCAAATCCACACTACTGATATAATATGTCTCATCTATCCTGCTCAATATGCCATCGATGTTCTGTATTGGATAAGCATCTTTTACTGTTAGTTTATTCAATTTCCTTGCATCCATCCTGGTTTTCTTACTATTGTGGTCCTATGACTCCAGGGACTCTCACTCTCTTCAATTACACCTAATTTCAGCATTTCATCTATTTCCTTATACGTGATTTCTTGTACTGCCGGTGAAATTGGGTAGTGACGGTCTTTTACTGGAACTGCGCCCTCTATAAGCTTGATCGAGTGTTTCTCCAAATGCGTACAACCCAAACCTTCAGCTTCAAATGACGGAAACATGGCAATAACTTCATTTAATTTCCTCTGTTCTAATTCAGTGAGTTTATGGGGGTTCGATTTATGACTCTTCAACGCCATAGTCTCCTGCAGTTTTTCAATATTTAGCTCTTCAACGGGAAAGATTTTGGGAGCTAATTGGAAGGCTCTCCAAAAGTCCACCCCCAAATATGCTGGCTGTTCTAATTCTGGGCATAAATAAAAATTAATATTTTTGACATCTTCTTTAAATCTAACCTCTAATTTAATTTTCCCTAAAAGTCGATGCTCTTTTCCAGCTGCTGTTGAAACTACCGAAAAAATGGGTTTGATTGGCATACCTAATTTCTCTACCAGTTCTCTGCATCCTTTTCCTAATAGACTAATTGAAGCTCCTGTATCTAACAAACCTTTTAGACTAGTTTCTCCTATACCAATTTTTGCAAAAGCCCGCGGATCTCCTTTCCTATCTGCTGTTATGATCGTTTCTATAACCATTTTAATTAACAGCCTTTTTTCTCTAAATTTATTTCTCAATTTTTTTATCCTATTCGTTAATAATGGTTTCATATTGATAACTTCATTAAATATACGGTTCCGCACATTTTCATAATTTAGTTTCCGTTCTTCCAGTGTATATAAATGTTTCATTTCCGGTTTAAATTTATTATATTTTATAGTTTCTTTTATTAAATTAATACGTTTTTGTTTCATTCCAGTTGAATCGCTGTCGGGTCGTCTTTGGAACGATGGTTCCCCGATTTTCCGTCGCTCCTCTGGAAATTTTTTGATCTGCAGTTAGTGCAGTTTGGAGACTTAACTTCCGGTTTACCACAGCGGTAGCAAAACAACGCTCTTTCAGTTACTGGACAGTCCATAAACATATGTCCATGTTGGCGACAGTTCCAACAAACAAGAGGATTTTTCTGTTGCTGATTATTTACTGGTTTGTCCATTTGTATAGCTGCCAATTCTTCGTAATCATAATTTGGTTCCTGAAATTGATCACCTGATTTTTCAATTATTTCGTTCACCTGTCTGGTGTATCTATTCACGGGTACTGACGGGTGTAAAGAGTGTGATCTGGACTCTTTATTTATAAAAATTTTTTCGGCAGCAATACATTCGGCTCGTAGTTGTTCCACGGTCGTGACTGCCATTGGGTAAATTATTCTACCAATGCTATCTCTTAAATTTTTCTTAATAATTTTAATAATTTCATTTTCAGGCATGGATATGTTCAACCTTGATCTGATTGTAGACATAGCAAAGAAAAAATCATCAATGGACTCACCTGGACGTTGTTTTCTTTCAACCATGTCACTTATTAATTCAAAGCTGGATTTGGTTGATCGATATTTCTCCAGCAAAGCATCTTTCAAGGTCTTCCATTCGGTAACATAGTTGGTGCTGAGATACAACCAATACCATTTTTCGGCAAATCCTTTCACTAGTAAGTAGAAGTTTTCGAGTATATCATTTTCAGTTAGCCTATTTTGTTTTCTCAAATGTTCAACTCGGAAAACAAAGTCTTCCACGGGAAGTTTGTTGGTATCGCCATCAAATTGTAGTCCCCATTTATCAATTCGGACTCTCATGCTTTTATTCGATTCAAAATCACCATTTATACTTGGTGTCCGCGAGGGTAAATTTGAATGATTAGTGGGTATTTCCATCCGTGGGTAATTATTAAATTGTTTTCCTAAGCTGGTTTCCAATAATTTTTTGTTGTCTTGTTGTAATTGCTGATATACAGTAGATATTTTGTCCACCATTTCAGTCAAACTTACTACTGTCCGTTTCATATCGTTGACCTGCGGAGTTACGGTTTGCTCTATTAATTTTTTAACGGACTGTTCTATATTTTGACTGCTGGTTTCCTTTTGGCTTGTGCCTTGCTCCAAAAGATCGCTTACATTTGGTAAACTACCGTGTATATTCCGGGGTGTACTGGAAATTATAGTTTTGGATTTATCCTGGAATTGTTGGTCATTTGCTTCCTTGTTTTGAGCCATTTTCAGTTTCTTCTTCGACTTGGTCTTGGCCTTAATTTTCGGTGTGTTTGGTTAGGCAATTTTATAAGCTACGTGGGGTGTTGATCTATTCAAGTCAAATCGTACTTGCCTAGCTCTTTTTTGTGCTGCTCTCGTCATCAAAGGACTTTTGTCCATACCCCTACAAATCTTTAAATTTTCAATTTAACCGTAGTTAAAAAAAAACGAGTTCCCAAATTGTCGAATAAAAATTTTATAATTAAACAATTTAAAAAAAAACCAGTCCAAGAAAAAAAAATTATCTCAAAACTAAAAAAAATTGTTTGAACCGAACTGAATTATAAAACTGCTCACGCTCGTTTTTAATTTCTATTAATCAAAAAACAATCAGTAAAAAAAATCAAGAAAAAATCAATAAAAAAAATCAATAAAAAAATCAATTCTAAATCGAAAATAAACAGACTGAAATTAAAAATTTTCTGTAATAAAATTAGAATAGATTTTGCCGACTGAACTGATATATCTGAGTATTAAATTTAAATCATTACTTCTCAAATAAAACGTAATATAACTAATAACTAACTAATAACTACACTAATCAAAAATGAAAATGCCTGAACAAAAACTTAAATAAAAGAATATCGTAACTGAAACTTCGAATCATAAAATACTCAAAAAAAAATTAAACAAAATAAATACACAATACATAAATAACATAAAATACATATAATTAAAAGACACAAAGCTCGAAAGAACTAAATAAAAAAAATGCTATTAAATACCTACAAATTCTTCTAACTATTAAGCATTTCCTTTAAAATAAATAATTAAAATAATTAAAATAAAGAAAATATAGAAAATAAATAAAATAAATAGAATGACTAAAATAAATATAAAATCCCCAAAAAAAAATGTTAACAATATCAATTATTTTCAAAATATTTATATTTTACGGGTTTTGGCTTTTGTGGTGAGATCTGGGGTCAAGCGGTTAAATTCTATTCCCGTTTGAGGTAATCAGACAATCTTAAAAAAAAATGAGAGGATCGTGAGTTGTAAAAAATGTAAAAAGAAAATGTAGATACAACTTTCCTCGCTCCTTAAATTGTCACGAGAGGCTATCTCCAAATTCCTCCACATTAAACACACTACTCCTCCAAAACTGAATCTATTTAAAAAAAACTATAACAAAATTTTCATACGAATTGCAATACAATTAAAAATTCCTCTCAATGAAGTATTTAAGCTATCACAACTCATATGGTTTAAATACCCAATGATCCATCAATTTACTGACATATAGTCTTCCTCTTTCTACACAACACTTCGAAGAATTTTTATCTCTCCGAATGGCTGTAAAATTCGAAATCCTATACCTCACTAAAGTGACTTTTCAATTTACTATTTCAAAAAAAATCGAATGGTCTATTCTCACATGTTTCGGTGATGTTACATGTTCTATAATATATAACTCAAAATGCTTCCCTTAATATGTGGGGAAGTACGCTAAGTTATATCATTCCATTGGGCGCCATTATGTTGCAAACTGTTGGGCTGATGAGGTTGCCAGCTAGCTCTAGCAATACCCCAGGAGGTCCCAACCCCCTCATCAGTGTCAGATTACACATAAAATTCAAAATCTGTAAATTACACAAAACAAAATAACTTCGATATTTAACACAAGAAAACATACCACCAAACAGAAATCGGAGACAGGTGACAGTCCCCCATGCCCGCCCAACCTTGGTCATTATTCGTCATCCACAACAATGTCTTTTTAATGACCCCTAACACCACCAGACCCTTTTTCCCGTACTCACCACATTACCATTACCCTATACAAAAATTAAGCCAACATATTATGTACTTTTTTCAAATTTTTTCAATGAATTGTTAACATTTTTATTGATTTATATTCCTAAATTAATTTTAAATATATATACTGATAATTTTTCTAACTTTAATAATACTAAAATCTTTTCCTATACATTTGAATAAAATATCTGTAAGTACGTTTTTAAAATACACTAACACACTACTAATAATACAAAAAAAAATTGCATGCAATATTTATTATATTTAACTTATAGTTTCTATTTTCCTAGGTATACTTTCAGGCGCAACTCGGTTTAACCTTTAGTTTCATTTAACACACTCTACTATAGGAAATCGAAATATTAACAGATCTGGTATTTTTCTTAAACAACTGAAAAGGAAACAAACTACTTTAAAATACTAAATCTTCCTTATAATTGTTTTAACTATTGTTTTATAATTTTAAATTTTTCTTTTTCTTAAGGGTTCAAATCTAATTATTTTCACCTTTTAGTGATACTGAATTTTCGTGAAATTTATACCTAAAGGAGCTCCCTGAGGATAAATTTACAGCTGCCACTATTGCAGCCCGCGACTTTAGAATGCCTAGGATGTGAACCCTATGATAAGTTTCCTTTTTTTCTAATAAATTGAATACCGTTAACTAGTATAAATTATCCTTTCTTTTCTTTTTTTTCAGGTTCCTATCCAGATTTTTTCCTAGCTTTGCCTGTCGTTTCAGAACTTTAAGTAAATGAAATCGCTGTAAAAAATGAAACTATACCCAATAAATATAATACACTTTAACAAAAATAATATAAAAATACGTAAGATACACTTAACATAAAATTGGATAAAATTCTGCCTAATATGAATAATAAAATTCTATTATAAAAACTTTAAATAAATATAAATTTTAAACTTTTTGTATTACTTTTTTTATATAACTTTAATTTAAACAAAAAATAAGCGTTGACTTTAATATATATTTTGCCTAAATTTTGACTATTTTACTACCCTGCACTTGATCATATTTGTATACTTCCGTTTCGGTGTTTAAATGGCACTTAAATAAGAAAATGGTTACCTGGCTTCACCTTTATAGCATTTCCTAAGAACCTTTTTCTATTCTATTCTTCTAACCTGCTTCCGAGTAGGCTCTTCTAGGGATTACACAGAGGTCCGCAATTATCTTCACTTATCCACTTTATTCAGGTAGAAGCCAGCTATATAATCAGAAGTAAAAAAAAATATTTCTCCTTATTACACAGAAACTACTATAAAAAAACACCTTTCTAAAATCTATTTTCTGCGAACACTATTTTCGGTTTACTTACGTTTTACTTCCTTTTCAACCAATAAAATACAAAACAAGTTTTCCGGAACTGAGTCACAAAAAAAACCTCATCCACTTCCGAATTTGTTTTCCAATTATAATTCAGCGTTCTTATATTAACTTCGCATTGAAAAACGTTTCCTTATATTAGGATTTCGTCACTTTTAATATTTTCGCGTAGTTTTTTTTTTGTAATTTTATTATATTTTTACCACTTTTAAAATTAGGTTTTTTTTATCTATATCTAGTTTTGAGTTTCGACACTAATGCGGTTACTGTTCTGCACACTTTCACTTTTGTCTTGGATCTAATTTCAGTTTCCGTCTAACTATCTTATAGACCCTAATTTTGCGGTTTCTCTCTCTTCATACTCTCATTTATGTACTTCAAATATTTACAAAATATCTAAAATTTTCCCGCCAATCAGCCATCTTTTTTTTTCCTATTTAGAACTTTATCGTCCATTATTTTATTTATATGTTAGAGAAAAATACGGTATTTCGCCATATTTTTACTCTACTTTTCTCCTGAGTAATTATTTTCAATATCTATATACCCACTTATCCGCAATGTATAATTTTCTCTCAAAAAGATCCTTTTGAACAATATTCTCTCTTATACATATATCTTTTTCTTCGGTCTTATTTTCATCAAATACCAAAAATATCCTCAGTTATATCAGTATTTACGCATCCTCATATATATCAGTCATAATATTTTATATAATAAATCAAAAAAATATTTAGTTTTCAAAAAAAATCGATTTAAAATTATCGGTTTTTTAATGCAAATACAACCCCAATTATCTACTAGCTACTAGTTAATCTTACGCTTCTTCGTCGCGTTGCCAATTCTTTTTGTTCCTACTACTATACACACCAACCGTGCACTGTGTTAGAACAATAATAGTGATGATAGTGAAGTACACAATATCCCTAATACTACCCTCCGTACTACTGAATTTTTTGGCTCGGTGTATAAACCAGCAGAAAACTCTGCGTGATGCAAAATCCTACAGTGAAATAGTATCTAACTACCTCCAATTATAAAACTACCAAGCAAATTTCATATCCTTTCAGGATTATACCCAAAATAATATGACTTTACCGTGTGGTCCAATGAAAATCATACCGTACCCGTTTATCAATTCGGCACCAAATATACAGTACTCAGGTATGAAATTTACCATCACTCATCATAACCAAAACAAAACAACAGACGACAACATCTATGACAACATCAGGTAAGTATTTTATTGCCTTAATTTTCCATTATTTTCCATTTATTTTCAGATTTTTCCGGGATTTGCTGAAACTGGACGACGGAGCTAGTTAGGAGAAGGGTAGGATCATAACCATGATCCTTGGTTTGTATTGGAATAGGTATTTTTTCTTCCCCTAATATCTATTTCTCCTTCCGTTTCAGGTATTCTTACAAAACATGAGTCTGGCAGGTAAACGGTGGTGCGACTCGGCCACCAAAGCAAAGTTTACCTCGCGAAAGAACCCGGGACGAAGCTGGAGTGTGGTTCGCTCCCTCACGTGGCTTCCTCCCTTCAAAAATTCCAAAAAAAAAAGGACTCGAGGTCAATGGAAAATCGACCTCCTCCCGCATTAAATTTAAAAGAAAAACCCTTGGAGCAAGAAGTCCCGATTTTCCTGCTACCAGGCGCAGCACGTATAGGCGGTACGTCAAAAAAATGGACCGATTATATCCATACCCAACACATCTCGCATTTGGCGATATAAGTAAGTGTGTAAAATTTCCATCAATCTTTCCAAATGTTTGCGACCTGTAACCAGATCTTTAAAAATATAACTTCTTTTTTTTTTTTTGAAATAACGCAAATTAATTTTTGACTTTCAATAAGATCCAATTACCACTCTATACCAAAGAATTACATTTCGTGTTCATTGTGATTGTGTCTTTCCAAGAAAGATAAAAAACTTTGTTAATTTTTTGAATTTAAATTGATATTAAATAAAGTGAGGATATGACTTATCCGAATTATATTGAATTATTCGTCTACTGGTTTTGATTAGCGCACTATAAATCAGGTAGTCAATTCGGTTGACAGAATCAACAATTAGGAAATAATATTACTAAATGAGTTTTGCGAATCGTTTCATTAAAACTTAAATATGATTTAAACAGTGACTTAAGGACTTATGTTCTTAAAGGAACATATGCAAAAGAATACATACAAAAGACGGACATCGTTAAATCTAACCAAAATAAAGTTTAGATATTTTCTTATTTTTGTGTGTTACAAAGATCATAACTTGATTCCCCCGTTTACTCAGTGTTGTAGGGTAAACAAAATTTTAAAAAACTAGAATCGTAGGTGGGTGGATAGTAAAATTTCCAACCAGTGGCGTAGATTGTCATCGTATAAGAAAGGGTATTCGACTCGCCTGCAACAATTTATGAATTCTTTTTTTCTGTGTATAAACAAAATGTTTTTCAGGATAAAGTGTTTCATATGAAAATTGTGTATAATTTTTTTTCAGCAAATTTAATATATAAGACTATTATTTATCTGGTGAAAAATTCACGTGTTTGTGGAAATAATATCTTTATAAAATAAAAAATGTTTTCATTCACAATTTAAATAACCATTTGAGTCCTTTAAAGTTGAAGTTCGAGTGAAGTTTTTTCAAGGGAAAAGAGGAAAATTTCTAAGGTTCCTGTAAAAATGTAGTTTTTGAAGCGTTCGCCTTAAATATAGAATCTTTGATTTTTACAACTATATAATCTTCTATAAAAAAATGTCTTTACGAAAAACAATATCTCAATTGATTTTTAATTAAATTTAATTCTTAAAAAGATTATTTTTATAGTATGATAAAATTTTCATAAAAAAAACTTCTCAAACGAAAAATATCCCAAATTTTCTTTAGGAAAATTTGCATAATCGTATTTATTTGTAGTTTTTTTCTTAAAAAAATTGCCAGAAAAAGAATTAACTTGAGTACTTCGTTATTTGTGTATTCCTTTTTTCGTATTTCATTAAATATTTTGTATTTTTTTAGGATCTGATACATCTGAGTGTAGGGGAGACTTTTTGTTAAATTGCTTTAGAACTGTTTTGAACTTCGGAAAAATTTTGTCTCCATCTTGCTTCCTGTTTTAATTTTTTTTCTTTTTTCCTTTCTTTCTTTTTCCTTTTCCGCTTTTTTCTTTCCCTTTTTTCTTTTCTTTTTCCTTTTTTTCTTTTCTTTCCCCTTGAAAACGAGCATGAGCACCAGAGAAACAAGCCGACCAAAAAAATCGGCGGCGGCGGCTTGATCGGCTGAAAACAACATTTTGTAATGTGATTTGAAAACGTTTAAGATTTTTTACGAAAGATAGCTATTCTACTATCACTCTATATGCCTTTACGTTTTTCCATTACTCTTACAGTGAGGTTACATGATCAAGATTTTGCTTCAAGTTGATAACACATACAGCTTGTCGAATTCAGTTGAACTTGAAGCTGTGACGTAGGCTGAATGCAACTTGATAGTCAATTTTGCATTCAAGATGCCGTCGTCAAGAAAAGAACTAAAATTGCTCGCCTCTGTGGGCTGTTTCCGCACTGTAGGCTGTTCGAAAAGACTTTATTTTTTTCTTCACATCTTCCACAGACATTTTCATGTCAGCAGAAATTGGTTTTTTATTTATTTTTATTTTTAAATCATTTCGTCGATATACCAAAATATTCACATTCCGTATTTTATCAATCGTGTTTTATTGCGGCACAATATTTGTAAAAAGAAAAACAAATTTACAAGAAATTTGAGTGTGAAAGAAAGTGAGTGTGTTAGTAAAAAAGTGTGAATGTATTAAAACTTGAAAGGAAAAAATTGATCGTGTAACCCCTATGTTACCTGACCATCTCTCAAAGATTTGTACGAATAATCTTCAAGGTTTACTATTTTTGAAAAGTTATTCATCATCGCTCTTATATCTGAAACATTTGGAATAATTATTGGAGGTGGTTTTTCTATTTTATAGTTAATATAATTATCATCAAATTAGCAAATTAAAGAACTTGTTAACTTAGAACATGCCAAAAATTTTAATGATAGATTAGAAAATATTAAGCCAGGCCCCACAGCCTTTAGGCAAATTTACCAAGTGGTGGGCAAAAAGAAAAACCCGTTCTGCAAACAACAATAGAATAATAGCAAATGATTATGAATGCTATGAAGTTTTACTACTCTTCAATTTACAGCGAAAAAATTCCTGAAATGCCAGTTGTAGAAATTGAAGAACGTCTATCATCTTGTGTTGATATTTTGCCACACCACATTTTAATTCATTACAAAACGAAGATGCTTATCATTTTACAAATATAAAAACAATTAAGGATATCACAAAAAAAATCAACAACAAAAAATCGAGTGGTTTTGACGGAATTTCCAATTTTTTAATTAAAAAGTTTCCTGATTCTACATTAAAACTTCTTACTGTTATATTTAATAACTGCCTTAACAACTGCTACTTTCCAACACCATGGAAGTCAGCAAAAATTCGACCAATAAAGAAAAATGAAAACAGCGACAGTGTTGAAGATTTTCGGCCAATCTCCATGCTATCTAATGTTGGCAAGATCTTTGAACATATCCTAAAGGAAAAACTTGAAGACGAATTCATAATATCTCCAGTCTCATCTTTTCAATTTGGTTTCAAACGTTACCATTCTACACAACATACGCTCTTGAAGTTTCACAGCGATGTGGTTAACAACCTAAGAGGAAAGATTTGTACCGTTGCAATTTCATTAGATATCGAAAAAGCATATTATTCTGCCTGTCACAAGGGAATTTTATGCAAGCTTGTTCAGCTTGGAATAGATCCGTATTTGATCAAAATGTTTTTAAGTTATTTTTCGGAGCGAAAATTCAGCGTTCAAATCAACAATTCATATTCATTATCCGGTACTGTTAATAGTGGTGTTTCCCAGGGCAGTGATTTAGCACCATATTTATTTAATATTTTTCTTCATGATTTTCCGCATTTAACTGCAGATTCAAGGGCAATATTATATGCAGATGACTGCATGATTTATTCTCATCATGAATCGCCATTACAAGCTTTAAATTCTGCAGCATCTCATCTAAATATTATAAACAATTTTTACAAAACGTGGGGCATAAAAATTAACGCTACTAAATCTGAAGCCATATGTATCAGAAACGCCCCAGGTAAATGTGCCAGATATGTAGTTCCACAAAGCAAGCTTCTACGACTTTCCCTCGATGATGTTGAAATTCCATTTAAATCCAGCATCAAATACCTTGGGGTTAACTTTGACAAAATGTTTAAATTTAATAATCATGGCAGGCTCCTTCTAACAAAGGCCAGACGTACAGCTGGAATGTTCTCAAATATATTGAATAGTAAGTACCTTCCTCAGGAGACAAAATTACTTTTATACAAGGTTGCCATCAGACCTGTATTGGCATATGCATTTCCAATCTGGTTCACTATTTCTCCAATAGTGGCCAAAGAGTTGGAAATTTTTGAACGAAGGGTCTTGAGAAAATGTATAAACAGAAACTTCGAGAACTCCACTAAACGCTTTTCAAACAATTACATCTATGGAAACTCATCAGTAATTCCATTCTGCAAATACGTCATGTCACTACAGAGAAATTTTGTCGACAAACTTTCTTCTCATGACAACATACTAATGAACGTAATTTTCGAAGCTGAAATCAATATAAACTGGTCAAGCTACTCTTATTTGTCACCAGTCGGCATCCTATTCGAACATGTTGATGACGGCCAACGTAACCTGCCGGACTTTTATAAAAAGGCTTTTCCGGGCTCTCATAGGGGCTAATTAAATTAATTTAATCTGTGATATATTAATTATTATTTTATATTTCCCGTGTACATATTACGTTAAATCTTATTTTGAAAGTTATTTTTATATAGTAATGTAAATTCGAATTGTACTATTGTGAATATCTATAATGTTATGCTTCTTAATTTATTTATTATATTTTAAACTATTAATTGTTATTCATGTACCTCCCGTTTGATACAATCCTAAAACACTCTGTGATTTATATTTATTCAACAAGTATAAACCTATAGAGAAACTACCGTCCTCACCAAATTTTGTTGTTGTGTGGCGAACTTGGGAAAGGCTAAGAGAACATGTTGATAATGTTGTTAAGAGAAAAAATGAGTTGGAAGATCATTTTGAGAAACATTTTCTCGTTTTTTTCTTTTAAAAAAAATTCTTTGATCAATGTTGTCAAGTTTGATTTTCCATTTAGGGGTTTTTTAATGAGTGTAGTAAATTTTGTTCAACTACTGCTTTTTTGCAATGAAATTTATAACATGTGTTCCTCACGAAAAATTAACAATAAGTTCTTCTTCAAAACTTTTTTTCGTTGCCTACTTTAGGCGAAATTGACCAAGATAGTTTAAGGGTGAATCTCGAAAACTAGCGCATAAAAATTACTAGGTTTAGGCACAAATTACTTCTCTTACCAAGATGTAATAGCAATAAAAAAATTACATTTTTTGTGCTGTTACTTAGAAGGATGTAGCGATTTTCGTTTTTCGAAAAACGCGAAATTGAGCGAAAACGCACCAAAACTTCAATTTATATTATTCAAACTTATAAACTTTGCTACCTATACCAAATATTATCGTTTTACCAAATTTCAGAAAAATCCGTCCATTCGTTTTGAAGTTAAGGCGATGTCCTTTAAAGGTATCCTTATGTAATCCTGTGCGTCCTTGGACAAAAGTAAGAAACTTTTTGAATAGCTTAAGCTCCAATCTTACTTCATGATCACTATCAATTGTTTTATTCAATTTAAATATGTTTTTAAGATTTTTGAAAATCTTGGTTGTTTTAAAATATTTAATTTTTGAAATTTTACGAAATTTTAATTTTGACACTTTCACGCTTCCAAACCGTGCATTGTATACAAAAAAATTCTTCATAAAAAATTTAATAAATTTTGTTTTCTGTTGAAAAAGCATAATTTCTTATTATAAAATACTCCTTTGGCGCATTTCTGGTCAATTTAATATACCCCGCCTGCAGGCGGGCTTGCCGGTTAGAGGGTTAATATTATTTTAAAAAGTTTTAAATAATTTATTTTATTATACAAATAATATATAACTCAACTTATGTTTTTAATAATTTTTGTTAATATTATTTGAAAATTTTGTAAATAATTTATTTTATTATACAAATAATATATAATTCATTTTCACCGTTCTTGTTAATTTAAATGTATATTGTTTTTGTTAAAATAAACTATATTTTAAAAAATAAAACTATATTAACTATCAGTATTAGTTTTAAAAAACCCAAAATTTACACTATTGACAAATGTTTGTTGGCACGGGAATTTTTTGAATGTTGAGGCAACATTGGAATCTCTTAAATCCTCTTAAAAATCTGAAAATTCTCTTAAAAATCTAAAAAAACTCACTCAACCTCAATGCTTTTTATATAGGGAAATGTGTAAAAAAACACTCAATCTCTCATTTTTTTACAATGTTTACCAACATGTTTTAGTTTTCTTTCCCGACTTCACGAACAAAAATAAAGAGTAAAGGTTAACAGAGCAAGAGTTGTATAGATACCCACTGGTCTACATCAAGTGCAGCAAACATGTTGTTGCTAGTAGGTACTTGGTATATCATCATTAGGGCAAGGAATTTCATGCACTTAAAAATGAAAAATATGCGGTTAAAAAAGAAAAATATGCACTCACAATATATGAAATATACACTAAAAACTATAATTTTTGCAAAAATAATGCACTTTAAAACTTAAAAATATATTTAAGTTAGTTATTTTGCAAACAGACACAGAACTCGAAGATTTCCCATCGGTCAATAAAGTTTTAAAAATGTTTATTTTGATTGAATCAAAATATGAAAACGTATCAATTTTTTATATTTTTTTACAAAATAAAAAATGCTACTAAAAATATGCACAAATATGCATTAAAAAGCACAAAATATGCATTAAAAAGCCACCAAATATGCATTTAAAGTCGAAATATGCAAAAACATGCATTTATGTCAAAATATGCAACTACAAATCGATGCCAGTTTGTTCTAAATTTGATGAGTCGGATAAATGTTTAGTCCATATTAGTTTTGGACTATCGAGAAATAACATGCATTTGCATGGAATTCCTTGCCCTAATCATCATTGTTGGTAGTTTTTGTTATTTTGATTGCATGCTTAACTAATTCTGGTGATCGATTTTGTCGTCGTTTCGTTATTTTGTTTTCAGCGACTGTCTACCAGACAATATCGCTTTCACAAATTATACCAGATATGAATCAGCTGATTTGGGCAATATGGCCGACAGAAAATGAGCAAAGCAAAACGCAAAAATTTAAGAAAAACACAAAAGATAAAGCACAATAATCTAAAAAGAGACAGATATATACAAAATTGCGCAATACAAAATGTATGGAGATTTTATATGGTTATCTCCCTCTTGCCTTGACTTCCATGTAAACAAAACCATACGGTTCGAGAATACTTTTTTGACACCTGTCATTGGTTTCACATCTGGTATTAATCTGTGGGATTAGTATAGCAGAATATTAATCCCTTTGTTTACTACTTAATAATAAGTAATATATTGTTGTTGATTTCAATATAAAATGCAGTGTTGCCAACAAATTTTCAAAATAAATGGCTAGATCAGACCCAAAAATCGCTAGAAAATCTCTAGATTATAAACAGTGTAAATATTTAGCGATTTTATTGCTAGATTGTTAAAAAATGGTACTTAAAGCAGTTTTTACTCAAAAATATGTGAATAAGAAGTGTTATAAACTTTTAAATAATGAAAAATTTTACTATTAAGCTTCAAATAATGAGTCCTGATTTTCATTGAATTAATCTTAGTATTGAGAATACACAATAGAGGGCGTTGAAAAAGTGCATACCCATATTTTATCGAAATGTGTATTTTTAGAGTTTTTTTTTACTAACATCGTTTAAGATGTTGTGTTTTATATTTCAATTTGCGAGTTTTATAATATTTTTCAACATAAAACCGAGTTTTAAAAATTATTACGGCGGATAAAAAAATCTCTAGATTTTTGGCTAGTAGCTACAGGACAATTTTTCCCGCTAGGGGCGAAATAAAATCGCTAGATCTGACGAGAAAATCGCCGTAATGGTAACACTGATACAATGTATTAAAAAAAAAGTTTTTTCTTAAAACAAATGTTATTGCTTTTAATTTTAAATAGAATTATAGAAAAGAAATCACAATTAACGTCTGCACTTTATCACGGTCAGAAAATCACTCGCAAAAAATATATATAAAATCAGTTTATATAAGATTTGTTGTTGGTTCACGTGTGATTTGTTTCATGTTCGCACAGATCCATGGCTAGTCAAGACTATATCTAACAAATGGTCCTAAATATTTAATATAACATACAAGTTTTATTTAATAAATTATAAACATACCCTTTTAGGGCTCCAAAGTAATCCCAACATTGGGAAAATGTAACCCCCTTGGAACTCAAAACAATTTTTGCCTCTTATAGAATTTTCAGACAATTAAAGCATACTGGGAATCAATTTTTTTTATTTATTCTTTTTAATTTTAACAAATTAAGGAATAAATAAAGACCATAGAAAAAATACATATCGATTGATTTGAGAAATTAAACTTGTTTGAAGACTTTTGAATGGAGGCTTTGTTAGAAAGTTTGGGCAGGATGCACATTAGAGCGTACCACCTTACAGGCAAAAAAAAAGTGCGCCGTACACCCTCCAATATGAAGTATTTTTGCAAGGAGGTTCAAAAAATTTTTTATTATTTTTTTATGCCGAACGTAGGGGTCGCCATTTTACATTTTTCGTTATATCTTTGGTATTTACAGTCGGATCTTAAAGTATGATACATCGATCTTTTTCTTTTAAGGAGACCAGTGTTTTTCTCTAATGACATTTTGACCTAAAGTATCCCGTTCTAGTAGTTACCCACCATATCTCAGTTGTTACCACCCTAATGTACAACCCTAATGTCAGAAAATTAAAGCTCGCAAAAAATCATTAAACTTTTGCTAAGGAAGTTTTTCGCTAAACCCAGTAGAAATTATTTTATATATTGGTTGCCGAACGTAGGGGTCGCCTTTTTAAATTTTGTTTAGTTGGATTTTTACTATATAGCAAAACACTGGTCTCCTCGAGGCAAAAAAATCGATATATCACACTTTAAAATCCGATTTTAAATGCCAAAGCTATAACAAAAAATTAAAAAAGGCGACCCCTACGTTCGGCAAAAAAATCTTTGAAATCGCCTTCCAAAAATACATCATATTGGAGGGTGTACGGCGAACTTTTTTTTGAGGTACGGTCTAATGCACATATCTTGTAGGGACCCATTTGAATTAGATGCCCAATCAATAATGTCCTTAAATGATGAAATTATGTGATCAATTCGAACATTGGTTTGAGTATTTTATCCGTAAAAGTGTCCTTTTCTAAATATTATAGAATTTTACAATATCTTTTATCTTTACTTTTTCATTTATTTGTTTAATTTATTCAAAATATTCAACTGGACCATTTTTAAAAATGTATTTAGAATTGAAAAAATATGTATGGGTGATATCAAAAAATGTGATAAAAACCATGTAACCAGCTAATTTCAAATGCATGGATTACATTTAAGTTATATATTTTGATATATATCAGCGCATTGTCACCTGTTTTACAAAATTTATAACAATCTGACCAATTTTTGTTTAATACATAAAATTTGTAACCAATTTTATAGGCCAAATGTAAACTCCGTAACCAGTAACTCATAAGGTTTTTTAACTTTAATAGCTTATATTTTAATAACCAATGAAGCTAAACACTAACTGTAAGAATTTATATGAAGAGGAGAAGTAACGCTTTTAACAAAAATGAATACATTTTACAAACTTTTTCTATGCTAACACGACTTCAACTCTGTAAGTATTTTTCGTCATAATTTTTGATAAAAATGCATACACCAAATACATATATTGAGTTTTAAATGCAAAGTTAAGCAGCTATGTTTTTTTATTAATTGATTTTTTATACATCTGCAAAGAGCTGCATTAACCCATTAAGAACTTTTTTTTAAATTTACATAAGCTTTTATAGCTTAAAAAAATTATATTTATAAAAATTTAATATTTAGAAGATTTTAACTTTTTTCTTTTCATATAAAAAAATTATTTTTAGCTCTGGTTGTTCAAGTTTAATGAATTAGTAAATTCTTTTTAAAAATATATATTTATTTTAAAATTTTTTATATTTGAAAATTGATACTTCCAGCCGAAATAAGCCAAAAAAAATCGGCGGCGGCGGCTGAAGCAAAAATTACCGGCGGCGGCGGCTTAAACGGCTCACGGCGGCTGGCTTGTTTCTCTGATGAGCACATACATATATATGTAGGCCAATATGTAATAATATAAAATCACATATGTCTCCATATTAAAACCTTTGAGGAAAAATATCTAACACATGACTATATAAAAGTATATCTGCTTGAATTTAAAAGCATAAGTGGCCATATGTAGCTATAAGTTACTATATGCAATTACATAAAATAATATATGATTATATCAAAACTTTTTTACTCGGGTTTATAAGTATGTTTGATATGACATTATATATAATCTTGAAAAAGAAGCCAGTAAATATTTAAATAATTTTTGACTCCACAATACAATAACTCCAAGAATCATCTGTTTTAAGAGTAATTTGAAATTATTCAGTGATGAGGGCTCATAATTTGGTGGCAGAGAAAACACTTGATTTTTGTGTTTCTTGGTGCCATCTCAGTACTTTGCAAAGAATTAAATAGATCAGTGTTATCATTGGGGTGCCAGAAAAGCACTTTAATTTTTCTATTTAGGAGTTGGGAAAGCATTTGATGTTAATGTTTCTGCGTGCTTTCTCAGTTCTTTGTAAAGCAATGGCACCACCATGGGACGGTGTTATCATTTGGGCGTTGGGAAATCACTGTTAACAAACTCTAATACCACCCATTTCGGTGCTTTGTCAGTGTTGGCCCCTTTGTAATTTTCTACCTGGGCAATCTTATATCAAAATATATAACAAAGTTAATAGAAAATTGTATTAATTTTATATGTAATTATATCTGACATGATATCTAATTATACAAAATTTTATAAAGTTTAATTGCACTATAAAAATTAAAAAAAAAACTCACAAATTGTGGATCTGGATCATCCTGAAGATGCTTCACAATGGAGTAGCGAAATATCAAAAATAAAAAACTTTTTATATTTAAAAAACAAACCTTAAGCTCAAGGAAATTGTGAAGTTTATAATTGAATTTAACATATATTTATCAAATAGTTGGCAAAATACTCTTTATTAAAATAAAAATAATTGTAGAGAAATAAAAAAGACAAAATTTTGTTTTTTCATTGTGGAATTAAAGCTCGAAATAATTATTTTTACTTTTAAATTTAAAAATAAAAATTAGACAAAAATATGTTGAAATAAATATGGTTTAAGCTCATTTATTTTTCCGTGCAAAAAAAAATTAATTGTGGAAGTTAATTTTTTTATTTTATAAGAAAGACATATTTTATAAGAAAGACCAAAACTCTAACCTAGAAAAAGTTGTTCCGACAAATTTTTGTAATGTTTTTTTTTGTCAGCTATTTCCAAGTTTATTAGGAAAAGTTTTTATAAACATTAAGCATTAGTATTTAATACGAATGAAATAGGTGATCTCAACAATATGTACTAAAATTTTCTTTGAAAATCTTCATCAAATTTTATGTATTTATATATAATTTGATCTACTGCATCAAATAAATGTAAAGAAGAAAAATAAATGTATGAAGAAAAAAATATTTTTTGCCTAATATATTAAAAAAAAGTAGTAAACAAAAGGTTATTGATTTTTATGGTAGCGGTAACAAACATTTATTTTTACTGGCAAAACTGTTGAGTATATAGAAAAACGTTATATGAACAGATTAAACGAATTATAATTTTTAATTTTTTTAAAATTGTTTGAGCAAAATCGGACTAGTGGTTCTCGAGTTATGTCAAAAAAAAGATATATCTCGATTCCTAGGTGTGACCCAGCGAAACGCCGGGACACGTATAGCTTGTTTTTGACAGATATAACATTTCCCGTTGGTTTTATCCCATCCCGATTTTGACTGTCGCATAGTGTAATTTTACTCAATCACCCAGTGTAGAAAATCATTACCAGATATGTGGTTATTTAACTACTTACTTGGTAATGGTAACTAGTTACTTTTGTTATTACATTTCTTATTACCTTTATATGGCGATGTCGCGAAAAATAATGAGTTATGGTTACAAACCAGCATACGAAAAATCAAAAAGTATATCGTTACCTATGTGCTTACCAGTACTGACAAAATAATGAGTCTAAAAATAGATTTTCAAAAATATAAATTATATAAAAAAAAATATTTTTTATTGTATTTTTTTTTTTTTTAATAAAATTTGCTGGTGCGGGAATCGAACCTGGGTCTACAGATTGCCAGTCAATAGCTTTACCATCTGAGCTATATCGACATATAATATTTAATAGATAAAAACATAATTGACCTGCTGCACACAAGTAAGCTTACTCGCCAGCATACAAAAAATCAAAAAATATGTGGTTACCCAGGTAGAAATTGCCAACGTTACAACAAAAGTTGTACTGGGAGAGCACTGTTTTTTACGAAATGCCGGTACTACTTAAAACGTGCTTTGCCAGTATTGTTTACTGAAATTTAACGAGCTTTTTTTGATTCATTAAAATTAAAAATTTAATACATTTTACGTATTTTTACATCTATTACACAATTATTTATGTAAGAGACATCACCATTCTTTTCTTGTGAAGTTTCGAAAGAATACATTAAAAACCTGTGATGTACACTAAGAGGTCAGTAAAGTTCTAGCAAACTACTAAATTTGTTATTAAATGTACTGGGATAATACCAAAAAAATAAAATCCCAAGCCTGCGCCAACGTTGGGAACTAACTACGGCCAAGCGTTTATTGGTGTTATCATTTCGACAACATGCCAGTGCAGTGAAAGTTAAAAATCCGACGCATTGCCAGTACATGTACTACCGCCTCCAATACCGGGCCAACCTTGTGCCGTTTGTATTTTTCTACCTGGGTACTTATATCCTTACCAGTGTTTAAAAAATATTGAGTCTAAAAATTGATTTCAAAAAATTTTAAAAAAAATCTAGAAAATTATTTTCTATTTGAAATAATGATAAAAATAAGTCATTATCAGTAACTCATTATTATATGTTTTAAAATAATGCAGAAGGTAAGTGGGTGTCATTACTGGTAGTCCAAAAAATAATGATATGTCATTACCGTTTCTACACTGGGCATTATTTTGGTTTCTCTTTCAATTTTTCCAGTTGTGGTAAAAGTAACAAATTGTAGTAAGTAAACGAACAAGCCTAATGTAAAATGTTTACAATTTTCAAAAAGGTTGGAAAATTTTGCATAAGAAAATTTAAAATAATTAATAATTCACTTTATTACTTTAAACTGCATTTTTTGAAATCCCGGGATTCCCGGTCTAAATTCCCGGGAATGCGGGAACTGAAAAATGCTTAATTTCCCGGGAATCCCGGGACGGGAAATCCCGGGATGCATTCCCTAGTTATGGCACACATATCCATGGAATCTACAAGAGTCTGGGCATATTTTAAGGTATGTCCCCGGCCATAAAAATTGTCCAAAAATTTGGTTTTTTATATAGTAAAAATTTTTAAATAAAAATTTTTCGTGCGCTTGCCATGAAAATATAGGAATGGTCAGGGTTTGAACAGTGCCTAGAATAAAAGAATGAAAACTGTAGATTCCGAAAAAATTTTCTTATCAAATATCGAATGTAGGTTTTAGAGAAAAAAATGTTTTACGTGTTAGAACCCAGATTTCTAAAAATACTTTATTTAATACCCAATGCAGGTAAAATTGGGAATGGTCAGAAGATAAACTATTTCTTTATAGGCCGAGCATCATCTGTAAATGAAAAAACACTTTTCAGTTTAAAAATCGAGTGCAGGGTTTAAAATTTATTGTAATTTTTTAAATTGTACAAAATTGAAAATTTTTAAAAATGTTTTAATTTTCTTAGCTCGTCCGATCATTTGGAAAATGAGTCACATACCAACGGACTCTACTTAAGTCCAAGTGTATTTTAAGGTATGCCCCATTTTGGCGAATCGACGATGTGTACTACAAAAGGGTTTCAAAGTCATCCATAACTTTTAATTTTTGGCAAATTTGAAAAATATGGCAGTATTATTTTCTCTGCTCCTCCGATGATTTGGAAAATGGGACACATACCTGTAGAATCTACTTCAGTCCAAGAAAATTTTAGTGAGTGTCCAATCTTGGCGAATCGTATTGGGGCCTTACAACCGGCCATAAAAGTTGTCCATAAATTTGGTTTTTTACATGAAAAAAATTTAAAAATAAAAAAATTTAGGAGCGTTTTCCAGGAAAATATAGGAATGGTCAGGGCTTGAACTGTTCTTAGAATCGAAGGATGAAAACCGTCGATCTCGAAAATATTTTCTTATCAAATATCGAATGTAGGTTTTAGAGAAAAAAATGTTTTATGTGTTAGAACCCAGATTTCTAAAAACAATTTATTTAATTCCCAATCCAGGTAAAATTAGGAATGGTCGGAAGATAAACTATTTCTTTAAAGGCCGATCATCACCTGTAATTTCAAAAACACTTTTCGTTTTAAAAATCGAGTGCAGGGTTTAAAATTTATTGTAATTTTTTAAATTGTACCAAACTGTAAATTTCTAAAAAGTTTATCATTATTTTCTTAGCTTGTCCGATCATTTGGAAAATGAGTCATATTCCAACGGACTCTACTTGAGTCCAAGTGTATTTTAAGGTATGCCCCATTTTGGCGAATCGCCGTTGTGTACCACAAAAGGTCTTTCAAAGTCATTCATAAATTTTAATTTTTTGCAAATTTGAACAATATGGCCGTACATTTTCTCCGCTCCTCCGATGAATTGGATTATGGGACACATACCCAACAGCCCGACATTTTCAGGTATGTCCAATATTGGCGAATCGCCATGGGGCTTTCAACCGCCCATAAAAGTTGTCCATAAATTTTATTTTTATATGGTAAAAATTTAAAAATAAAAATTTTACGAGCGCTTTCCAGGAAAATATGGGAATGGTCAGGGCTTGAACTGTGCCTAGGATCAAAGGACGAAAACCTTAGATTCCGAAACTATTTTCTTATCAAATGTTGAATGTAAATTTTAGAGAAAAGAATGGTTTATGTATTAGAACCCAGATTTCTAGGAGCCATATAAAGTTATATTTAATTATATATAATCTTCTATGTAATTAGATATAATTATATCCGAAAAATGAGAACGTCTTATTGTATCATATTGTATCGAATTGTATACAATTGTATACAATTTGGTACAATTTGATACAATTCGATACAATATGATACAATTGTATCCGAATATTGTCCTCATCCAATTACATAAAATTATATCTTTTTGTATAAAATTATATAAAATGTTATAAAAGTGGACACAGTTTGATACAATTATACCTAAATATTAACCCTATATTTTTACCATAATATATATGACCATATCTAACAATATACAAAATTATATTTTTAAATAAAAAAAGATATACAATATCTGGAGATCATACCTGAGGGATTTCAATTACAATTACTTGTAATTGAAATTACAAGCAATTGTAATTGAAAATTTTCAATTACAAATTACTAGTAATTGTAATTGAAAGTGATTTCAATTACATTTAGAATTAAAAAGTGTTTTTTGTTAAAATTTTGTATAAAAATCTGACTGGGATAGGTTGCATAGGCATGGATGCGTATAAAAAGAATACGTCATGTTGGGATTACCCCTAACTTGTGCTTTTTGTCATTATTTATTTTCCCAAAAAATGTAATTGACATTTTTCAAATTACAAATTACTTGTAATTGTTCTTTTTTGAATTACAATTACAAATAATTTGTAATTGTAATTGAGTTTTTTTGAATTACAAATTTTGAATTACAATTACAAATAATTTGTAATTGTAATTGAGTTTTTTTCAATTACAATTACATGTAATTGTGTAAATGAATGTGTAATTAATTACAAAATGTAATGATTAACCCCCAGGTCTACTGGATATCCTATAATTTCGATAAATCTTCCATTATTTTTATCCAGATTTACCATGACAGTGCATTAAACATGAACAAATTTTTCTCTGTTTTTAGTAATTTTAAAATAAGGTTAACAACACTGAAATTTTTAACTTAATAGGATTGTGATATACAACCAAGATATAAGAGATCAGTCAAGTGTGCGTTATAGTATAGAGAATTCCATATTAAAGCTTCAGTATAGTGTATTTTATGGGCGCGTTAGCCATTTTAACTCACGCTCCTAAACAAAAACAAATTACTCAAGCACGAGCATTTCGTGTGTTACTCACGCAGACATGAGTATATTAAAAACTTACTCACAATCAGAAAATTCTTACGCAAAACAGTAAAAATTACTAAAAAACATATGATTTTAGTAATTTAGGCATTCGTTATCAGAGCCTTCATCAAATATTGTCGCGAT
Organism: Leucophora obtusa; assembly: GCA_949987735.1. Classification (NCBI taxonomy): domain Eukaryota; kingdom Metazoa; phylum Arthropoda; class Insecta; order Diptera; family Anthomyiidae; genus Leucophora; species Leucophora obtusa. Next base: position 267,374,495 of record OX465295.1, on the reverse strand, counting down.
ATTGTGACTCATAACCTTGCCTTTTTTCTCTTTCCTGTATTTTTCACTTCGCAACTTTCTTTTTGTAATAGGCGATTCACCTAAAGTGGTAATAGCCTCAGTCCAGGTATTCCAGAAATTCAGATTTTGTTTACTGACCACCAGTGGTGAATCACATTTTCATGGAGCAACTCCACAAAAAACTGATAGGATATAAGTGTGATACACCAAAATGTTCGTATGAATAAGGCCTATTTGCGTCCATACTTAGAAATGCGGCGACTAGTCCAGGTATTCCAGAAATTCAGATTTTGTTTACTGACCACCAGTGGTGAATCACATTTTCATGGAGCAACCCCACAAAAAACTGATAGGATATAAGTGTGATACACCAAAATGTTCGTATGAATAAGGCCTATTTGCGTCCATACTTAGAAATGCGGCGACTAGTCCAGGTATTCCAGAAATTCAGATTTTGTTTACTGACCACCAGTGGTGAATCACATTTTCATGCAAAAAATAAACTCACACACGAATCATGCACGGGTTATATATTCTTACTCACGCTCACGTACGAATTATATATTCTCACTCTAACGGGCGAATTACTTTGGTATAGTTATTATTACTCACGATCACTTGTGAATAACTTCACTCACGATCGTGTCATGCGCCAATCCCTAGTAATTACAAAATCTAAAACTAGTTCAAAATCATTTTTAATATGGAACCACATTTAATACAATACGGTTTTAAAAGGACCTTATACATATATTTTTATATAAAATCACTTTGAAAAAATTGCTAATGTGGGATAATATATAACACTATGCGACAGTCAAAATCGGGATGGGATGATACCAACGGGAAATGTTATATCGGTCAAAAACAAGTTATACGTGTCCCGGCGTTTCGCTGGGTCACCCCTAGGACTCGAGATATATCTTTTTTTTGACATAACTCGAGAACCACTAGTCCGATTTTGCTCAAACAATTTTAAAAAAATTAAAAATTACAATTCCTTTAATCTGTTCATATAACGTTTTTCTATATACTCAACAGTTTTGCCGGTAAAAATAAATGTTTGTTACCGCTACCATAAAAATCAATAACCTTTTGTTTATTACTTTTTTTTAATATTTTAGGCAAAAAATATTTTTTTCTTCATACATTTATTTTTACCGGCAAAACTGTTGAGTATATAGAAAAACGTTATATGAACAGATTAAAGGAATTGTAATTTTTAATTTTTTTAAAATTATTTGAGCAAAATCGGACTAGTGGTTCTCGAGTTATGTAAAAAAAAGACCACCAAAGGTCAAATCGATATATCTCGATTCCTAGGGGTGATCCAGCGAAACGCCGGGACACGTATAACTTCTTTTTTACCGATATAACTTTCCCCGGTAGTTTGAACCCTTCCCGATCACTGACCCCTACCATTTGTCTCACAGTGTAATTATAGATGATTTTATAAAGAATGTTATATCGTTATATATAAAAGAAATCATAAAATATTGTAGATATGAAACCATACTAAGTTATATATGGGTTCATATGCGTCAATATATAATCATATATAACACCTATTATATAATATTTCTTAAATGGCTCCATATATAGTTTTATATTATTATGTATAGTGTCATACTAAATTATATATAAACGTATATGTAATTATATCTTTTATATATTACTTTGTGTACTTATATAGCACATACACTTATATGCAGGCCAGTATGTAATAATATAAAATCACATATGTCTCAATATTAAAACCTTTGAGGCAAAAATATTTAATATATGACTATATAAAAGTCTATATGCTTCAATTTAAAAGCATATGTGGCCATATCTAACTATAAGTTACTATATGTAATTACATAAAATAATATATGATTATATCAAAACTTTTTTACTCGGGCAATTTACTTAATGCCCAATCCAGGTAAAATTAGGAATGGTCAGAAGATAAGCTATCTCTTTAAAGGACGACTATCATCTCTAAATGCAAAAACACTTTTTGTTTTAAAAATCGAGTGCAGGGTTTGAAATTTATTGTAATTTTTGAAATTGTACAAAATTGGAAATTTATAAAAATGTTGTCCTAATTTTCTTAGCTCGTCCGATCATTTGGAAAATGAGTCACATTCCAACGGACTCTACTTGAGTCCAAGAGAACATATATGATCATATATGGATATCCATATGATCATATATGATCATATGTCCATATATGGAACAGTATATGCAAATTATCTGCAGATTTTTTTTAAAAATATTTAAAAAATAAAAAAGTAGGGTGTTTTTTGATAAATTGAGTTTTTTATAAAAACACAAAAAATCCAAATTCAGAAGTTGTTCTGAAAATTTTAATTTAAAATTGTCTCTGTCGAAATTTTAACGAAGGTCGTTTAAAATGAAATCTTCATACAAATTTTGATTTTGTCCCCTTAAAACTTCACTATACATCATACTTAGGTAGAAGCCCAGCAAAATATTGGTAATGACACTTCATTGCTGTCTGCATTACCAAAAGGTAATTTGCATTATTTTGTAATATAAAATAATGACTTCCTATTGTAGTCATTGCTTTTAAATATAAAATAATGACTTACAATAGTTTAAATAAGTACTTTTTACAAAGTTAAATTTTATACGTTTATATTTATTACATGTAAATATGTTTTGTGTTAAAACTTTTATGACGAGTTCTAAAATTACACACTAGCAAAAACTTTAATTTCTCTGAATGTATTTCTGAAGCTAATAATATTTGTGTAACTCCTTATTTTTAAGAATCAAGTAAGCAGTCGGATAACCACTTATAATTCAACTTTTTGTAAGCATGTTTGTAACCACTTATTATTCAGAATCTCATAACTACTTACTTCTCATTTTTTCGTAAGCGAGCGGGTAAGCGTGACTACTTATAAAAACGACCACGCCAAACAAAAATAATGAGTTTAGACGCCAAAAAAATAAGTTGTGCGGAGCTATGAATTTCTATTATATAACCACTTATTTGGTAATGAAAGATTTTGCTGGGAGTATAGTATGAAGGAAGTGTTTGTCTTCTTATTCTACATGAAAATGCCTTTATAGTATATTTTCAAAAAACGTAAAATTTAGAAGTTATGGCGCAGAAAAGCTTTGAACTGTTTGTAAGTAATTTTTAGGATCAAAAGTTTAATACAGGCCAGTCCTGTATGCCCCCGATAGATCCAATTTTTGTAAACATATTATTTTTTTTTGCCCAATCTATCGGAAACTGCTGGTGGAGCGAACAAAAAAACTTTTGAAAAGCTCATACATTACATGGGTGGTCTATTGTAGAGTTCTTAGTATTGTTAAAACGTATAAATGAAATACGTCATAGTCAAGCATCTATCTACATTTTACGGGGAAGCATAAGTTTGAAAAATTAATAATTATATTTTTTCCAAATTCATCTATATCTGTAAAGTTTTTATTTTTAATAGTAAAAGGCTTTATTTTTTAATCATGTAGGGTGATAAAGTGCATCGGGTTTCTTTAATACTTAATATATATGTAATTTGTTGATTTTTACTAGCAAACGCTGTAAAATTGCTTAGTTAGAAATTTTATTTGTAAATAAATGTTTTCTCCTACTGAACGGCAGAAAACAGGCTGTGAGTTCAGTGAACTTAATTTTTGGTTTTTTCAATTCAGTGAACGTATTTTTTTTTAATTCACTGAACGTAATTTAATTTTTTTTAATTCACTGAACGTATTTTTATTTTTTTTTTATTTCACTGAACGTAATTTTATTTTTTTTTAATTCACTGGACGAAAATGAAAGTGAACGAATTTAGTGGTGAATTAATTCAGTAAGGAATTAATTCACTTTTTTCTGTTCGATTTATAAAATTGAACGCGTTCACCAGTGAATTAATTCATTTGATTTAATAAAAAGAACTATAGCAATTGAATTAATTCGAAACAAAATAAATCGAACGAAAACAAATATGAATTAATTCCATTCAATATATGGCGCTTTGTGAATTAATTCATCGAATTTTTAATTCAGAATTGAAAAATTGAATTAAGGAATTAATTCTTCAAAGCTCGGAGAACAAGTGATAATTCCGTTATAATTTGCTAGCAATGATAAAGGGTGTCAAGATAAATCAACTTAAATCAACTTATAATAAAACACAAATAAAACACATAACTCCCGAACATTTCCCCCGCACGAAGAACGACTGTTCTTAACTAACTATGTGAATAGTAATTACTGGCTCTGAGAATTGGAATCATCATTTACAGGAAGGAATGCAATTTTTGTAATAGGTCTTTTATAGATTTTACCATTTGATATAAGACTTGCTACATGAACTCGTACTTACGGCTGTGATGGTCATCCAAAGACCACTAAATTTAAAAAATAAATTTAGAAGTTTACTTAAGAGGTTTTAATAGTTGCGCACTTAAATTAAAAAAAACTAGCGCTCACTTTTAAATTTAAAGGCCTGTTTTATAGTCAGAACTAAGCACGATTTTTTAAATTTATTTTTATCGGGATATACATTGCATTAATTTCATTAAAGGAATTAAATGTCCTAAAATCCCAAACGTATTTTACAAATTGTGAAAAAGAATACGTTGTAGGCATGTCCCTATCCGGATTTCATTCTTGCCTAAGGAAATCGTCAGGGGTTGACGTTTTTAGAATTTCTGGAAATATTTCTTAAGTTAAATTACAAACTCAATGAGAATTTCTTGTTCTCGTCTAGGAGCGTTATTAAACATTTAAAATATCAAAGGAAAAACAAAACCAACAACAAAAACTTTACCACAATTTGCTTTGTCATCTTCCAATATACTACTCTGTTGTTTTGACAGATCTAGCAATGTAGTGACATCCATTCATGTATAAACAACAATAGAAAACAGTGTTTTCTAAAGTGTCAGTAACATTTAAATTTGCCAAGCACTTGCATATTGGTTTTTTTTTAATTAATTTTTTTTTTAGTTTCATTGTTTTTATATTATTTTTTCAGTAAAATGCCTCAAAATATTTGTTCAATTGTAACAAAATGGTTAATGGTTTCATATTAACTTTATAAAACAGAGCTCATTATACATTAAAAAAAATTAGAGAATTATCTCTTAAAAAAATGTAGATTCTGTCAGATTTCCTAAACAAAACAAATTGAATTCAAGAATCTGCACAAAATCTCAAAATGAAAAATGTTTGTTGAGTGTGAAATTTTAAAATGTGTTTAAAAATGTATTATGTTGTCTACTATAGCATTATTAACAAAAAAAAGTTATAAAACTTTAAAGAGAGTGTAAAATTTATTAGAGCTGAGAATATTATAATAACTTTAGATCTTCTTTATTACTTTGAAATGGATATTCAATAGCTTTATTATGAATTTTTCGATTTTTAACTTAGTAAGTTCTAAATATAAACAATAACAAATGTTAAGTTTTAAATTTCCCATAAACAATCAGATTCCAGCAATATCTCTAAGCGATTTTTATAGGCCTAACATCTCGAATATATTGTTCAAAATTTTTATCGTCTTCCACAGCAGGATCAAAATCATTAATAAGTTGTGGCAATACAGGGTTATCCAACATAGTAGTATGATTACCTTCAATCACCTTCATTGTTACTTTACCACTGGTGATACGGCCAAGACAATAGTCCTCTTCAATGTCTTGTAGTGCAACTTCTGCAGGACGTATTAAAGTTATGGGTGTTTTCAATTCGTCAAAATTCTCCAAATCGTAGTGAGCGGCCATACGTATGCGACCAAACATAGCATTGACCATTGTTTTTGCATATTCTTTACTATAAATGTCTTGCTTGTCTACATATTCCATAAATTTATCAAGTTTTTTTTCCAATGTTGGTAGATTGTGAAATATTAAGCCGGTTGACTCTTTTGTTTCCTCCGGGAAGATTAGATTAACAGTAATAGTTAGTAGTAAATCATATAAATCATTGTCAGCAAAATCATTAGTTAACTGAAGCTGTGTAAGTTTTGTTAGGAAATGAGGAGCACCGTCAATGAGTAAAAGTTGACCACGATAGCCAGCTTTTTCTAGTAGAGCTACAAGTTGCAATGCAATGTAAGAACCAAAGGAGTAAGCAATAATGTAGAATGGCTCGGTAGTATTTAATTCAGATTTGACATGCTCAAAAATGGCTTCAGAAATATCTTTTATTGATGTCAGCTCAGCATAACGATGTAGTTGCAACACTTTCGCTTTACTAAGCATTTGACTTCCGATCTTGTACCAGGCCTGTCCAGCTGTTCCTTCTAAGCCAGGTATTAAAATGGTTGATGGCATGTTTGTCTTAGAAGCGTCTGCAGCAGTGTCGAGTGCAAGCAAGATTTCCATGCAAGAAGATTCATCGCCAAGATTGCGGAGCAACATATCCATACCTAGTTCTCTGCTCTCTGAGGTAAATATCATTTTAACAACATCCGCACTTTCACGTTCACGGGCATCAGCATATTCTTGTAATTTTTGGAATGTTAAGGCACGTAAATCTTGTGGCGTTAGCAGCAGCTCAAAATCTCGCTCTAAAGTTTGCTTGATTTCCACAGCCATCAAAGAATCCATACCCATTTCGGACAGAGTAGTTCCTAACGAGACTGATTTCAAATCACGGATACCCATGATATTCATAACGACTTCAACAATACTTTCATTTCCTGAGCGTCCAGCTCGTTTTTCGGCTACAACCATGCTGGCGACAATAGGATCAGGAGCAAACAGCAGAGTATCTAACTCTTGCAGACACGACGAAATACGCTGTTGGAGAGTCCCACCGATTTCCATGTCAATCTTGTCCTCGGCCATATCAGCCACAAGACCAACTTCTCCTACTGCACCCCATTGAATGGCTTTTGCTGGATAACGATTGGCTATGCGATCCTCCACAATTCTTTCCATAATAGAGTTTGCCATACCGTAGTTAGTTTGTCCAGCATTTCCTCGACCACAAGACACACTGGAGAAGACAACAAAGTGTTCCAATTTAGGACATTTGTTACGAGATAATTCATCCAAATATTTTGTGGCAATAGCTTTTGGTGCAAAACTTTCTAAAAATTTTTCTTTTGTCTGGTTTTTGAAAATTCCATCACGTAAGGCAACAGCCAAATTGAAAATTCCACCAACTGGAGCCATGGCTGTAGCTTCATCTAGCAGCTTACAACAACCTTTTTTTGTGGTTATGTCACTGGTGCTTATCTTCACTGCACATCCGTAGGTCTTCCACAAGCTGAAATATCGTAAGGTCTAAATTTATATAATTAAAATGCATTGGCATGGCTGAACTTACGCAATCCTGTATGACTGATAGTCCTTCGTTATTCCTCGACTCGAACTTAATACAATATTTTTAGCTCCACGAATAGCCATCCAGTCGGCTAATTCCAAACCAAAGCCACCTAACCCACCGGGAATAATATAGCTTAGATCAGATTTAAAGTAGACCTGTTTTAATGCCTTAACTGGCATAGTGAATTTAGAGTCTGGGTCATCCCGTACTTGAATTAAAACTTTTCCTATGTGCTTGCCACCTATCAAATGACGGAAGGCTTGTTCTATTTCATGGGCGGGGAAAACTGTGGTCGGCAGAGGTTGTATGATGCCATTCGCAATATCAGTGTCAATAATATTTTTCAAATGCTAGAAAGAAAATTACGAAAATTTCACTTTATAATCATAGGATGTATTTGTTTCTATCCTTACCGCTATTTCTGTATCTGACGCATTTAAGAGACGATCTGCTAATACAGCATGGAACGTTAATTCTTTAAGGAAACAACTCATGCCAAGTTTGCTATCATTTACCATATCAAATTTACCAATCTCCAAGAAATGACCACAAATGCCCAAGCACCGTACTGAAGCCATTAACTTATCTTCTGATAGAGAATTTAAAACAAAATCTACGCCTTTTCCCTTGGTTTCACGATGTATCATATGTTCAAATGAAGTATCACGAGAATTGCCAATGTGAGACTCTAAACAGTGAAATTAAAGGTGAATAATTGAACAATATGTGGTGGAAAATCGAAATACTACCTTTTAATTGGGGAAATGTGTCCAGCAGGTATTTTTTCTTTTGTGGTGTACTACATGTTGTATAAACTTCCATGTTATATGCCAATGCCGTGCGTATTGCAGCCAAGCCTATGCCCCCAGTACCAGCATGTATAAGAATGCTCTTACCTTTTCTTATATCGGAGCACATAAAGAAAGCGTAATATACGGTTATGTAGACCACAGGAACAGTGGCAGCCTCTTTTAATGACCAATTATTTGGTACTTCCCAAATCAACTTGGATGGCTTTTCAACATAAGATGCAACACCACCCTTAACAACCATACTCATAATGCGACGACCATTTCTTGTGTCAATTCCAGAATATTCAAAACCCAAAACGCAGCTTTGCTCCAGGCGACTAGCACCATACAATTCTACAGCCAAACGACCAGTTGCCAGCATTACATCGCGGAAGTTAATTGATGAATAAACCACTTTAATTTGGCAATTTTTAGGATTTAAGGGCCCTTCAAGCCAACGGAAAGAAGATAAATCACCTCGTTGTAAAACGTTACCGTAAACATGATCAGTTCGGGCAATTGGAATTTCGTTATTTATTAGTTGAAGATGCCGATAGGTACCCCATTTACCCTAAATTAAATGAAAAATTAGTACTTTACTTTACTGTAGTATTTTTTGTAAAAATCTTTGTAAGAGAGGGCATTGCCTCCTTTAAGAAGATCGATGCAAACGAATTCCTACAATTCTTTCCAATATTTAGAACGAAAAGGATACTATTCTATACGAATTCATGAGGAAATCTCTATGAAAAAACATTTCTAAATTATAATGATCTATATATGACATCCTACTACATCTTAGATAAATTCGTTCACCAGAAGATTATATACACCCAGTCAGAAAAATACCAACGGGAAAGCGTTGGCAAAGCACTTTAACAGGTGGTACAAGTACTGGAAAAAAGTGCTTTACCATTCCCAAAATGATAACATCATTAGACAAAAGGACCGGCTGTTCAAAAAGCTCCGGAGTAGCACTGGAGAAACAAAATTTTTTAATGTTGGCAAAACACTGGCAAAACCAATAAATAGGTGGTCTGGAAATATATTTTCCAAAATAAAATTTAAAAAAAGTTCATATGTGTTTTTTTTGGTCCTGCCGTGATTTGAACCCAGGCCGTCAGATTGGCAGACGTTAGCTCAGTGGGTAGAGCAATCTACCCACTGAGCTAACGACACATATAATATTTGACGGCTAAAAACATATATGAGTGATAACAAAGAGTATACATAATAAAGAGATTGGGGACTCTCTATCACTGAGAAAGCATTTGTTCTATTATGTGCCTTGGAACAGGAACATACTCAAACCAATATCACCCAGCAAACATGGCAATACGAAGAAGATTTTCCGAACATATCGCCAGGAAGAAAACATTATTTGCCGGCAATATCAATTTCGTATTCCGGAAGTTTCCTCCGTCGGAAACAACTGTTACACTAAAACAATACTTCCAGGCAATATGAAAGCAATAACTCATATGAAAGATAAAAGGGATATCGCTAAATAAACTCCCGGTACAATAAAAAAACGATATAATTTTTTCATTATTAAATTTAAGCCTCAAAACCAATATCTGATAGAAGATATCGCTTTAATATCTTCTTGGAAGGTATCTTTTATATGTTTGCAGGGTCATTATGTGCGCTCTTTGTATGCCTCAAAACATCGATTGTAACCAGGGATGGAAAATAATAATTTAGTTATAAAAATCAAGAATGGAACTATACTATGGAATTATACTATTCCAACAGTATTATAGCCCTAGATTATGAATTTTAAAAAACCATACGTAAAAAAAATTAATTAAAAGATTTACATTCTGCAAACGATGCCAACATTTTTTTTTTTGCAACTAACCACCAAACTTTGTTTTATGAAATGGGCATTATATTCCGTAGATTATAAATTATAAAAACCGCACTTAAAAAATTGCAAAATAAAAGAGGAACGCGAAAAAAGACTTCGTGGTAGAAAAAAATAATAAAAAAAACTCAATCAGCGATTAACAATCTGCAAATGAATACAATGACGCAAAAATTTTCCCTTTTGCAAATATTTTTTTCGCGATTTATTTTTTTTTTTTGCAAACTAAGCACCAAACTTTTGTATATAAAATTGGTACTATAGACCCTAGATTATCAATTAAAAAAGCCACACTTAAAAAATTGCAAAATAATCGCGGAAAAGGCTTTATGGTACAAAAAATTAATTAAAAAACTTAATCAGCGATTAACATTCTGCAAACAAATATATTGATGAAAAAATTTTTCCTTTTTGCAAATTTTATTTTTCGCGACTTTTTTTTTTTTTTTTGCAACTAGCCACCAACCTTTGTTGTATGAAATGTGTATTATAGCCCCTAGATTATAAATTAAAAAAAAAACGCACATAAAGAATTGCAAAATAATAGCGGAATTTGAAAAAAGACTTTATGGTACAAAAATTTAATCCCTAGGTTATTTATTTAAAAAAACCGCACTTAAAAAGTTGCTTAATAACGGCGGAATTCGAAAAAGGCTTTATGGTACAGAAAATGAATTAAAAGAGGTAATCAGCGATCGACATTCTGCAAACGAATATATTGTTGCAAAATTTCGCTTTTTGCAAATGTTTTTTTTTCGCAATTTGTGCTAATATTTGCTAATATCTAAATATTTAATTTTTATTAACGAGCCAAAGAGGAAGCTATTTTGTAGTTACTTACATTTTTAAATATGTAAGAGCGATCTAACATTTTTTGGTATAAAAACCCGATTAAGTGAGCCTGTTCCATCCCTGATTAACATGTCGGAGTTCGTTCCTGTTCCAAGCCGCATAATATTTTTTCAAATAAAAAAAATTGCGCGAGTTGCAGGGCCATTGGTGATAATAGCTGGTGATAATTTTTGTAAAACAAATACTGGAAAAACGCTTTTTGCAAACGCTGGCAAAGCGTCCCAAATGAGTGTTCTCCCAGTCATTAATTTTCAACACCGTGGGTACTCAGTGGTATGCCAGTGCTTGATTTTTTGTATCACTGGCGATTTCTGATTGGGTATTCTTTCATAATGAAGTCATTTTGACTGCTTTTGGGCAATATAGGTATATACTAAGTTTCAGTCTTTCTAGTGGTAATCAAATCAAATCAGAACAGAAAACGGTAAATTTTTAAGTTGAAAATTTTGTATGAAACAAAAAAAAGAACTAAAGCAACTAAATCTGAGTGTCAAATTCAATTGATAAAGACAAAGCAATAACCCTTCAAAACACAAACCAAACAAAAAAATAAAAAAAATAGACCCTACAACAACAAAAAATGACCAAATAAAAACATACAACTTTTAAAGGTTGCTGAAATATAATAAAGTTAATAAACAACATGGAAATACAATGTACAAAAAGTGAAAAACACAAAGACAACATACCTATGACCCACGAAGAAGACACTGGTGTGACCTAAGCACCAATAATACAACAAACAGCAACATAAGCAGAACTTAAAACATGCACACAGAAAACAGATTCGTTGTTCCAAACGAATTTTTCGCCAATCGAATTTTTGTAGTTCCAGGTACAATCACTTTTATTTATTTTTAATACCATTGTAATTACCGAAACTTATTTACAATTTTGAATTTTTGTTGTGTTAATAGATTACTTTAATGTTTGTGGATTATAGATTCTATAAATAGAATAACACAAAATTTATTTAAAAATAAGGCTAAACTCGATATAAATTTTTTTTGTCAAATTTCAAATTTGAATTTCTTTAGGTGAATTTGAATATTTTTTTTTTGAATAAAATTATATTAACAACAGAAAATCAATTGTGTCTCTCAATTTGAATTAATAAAAAATTATATAAAAAAAAAAATAATGCCTTGGTTAAGGTTTGAACTCAGACTTCTAAGGCAATAAATCTGTGTCTCTACCCCTTGCGCCACAGATACTTACATTTAGTTGTTGTCTAAGTAAATTCGAATTTAAATATTCATATGTATGAAACGAAAAAATATGATAGATTCCAATATTTTATTATGATAAATAAAATTTCTGTTCCTTGTCTCAATATATTATTACAATTACCAAAATAATGGAAATTAATGGTTAAAGCTACTAAAGTTGAAAAAAAAAATTTAAATTGATTGGAAAAACTAATACTTTGGATAGAGTGATCGATTTTATTGAAACACAACTGATACTAGATTTTTCCTGCCGATATTTTATTCATATTTTATTTTATTTATTTATTTTATTCATATTTTATTCTTCGATAAATTGGTGGTTGTTGGTATTGAAGGTAACCCGAGTAAAAAAAATAATATGATGTCATATGTAATGATATCTAATTTAATATAATTGGAGATATGCTATGATCCGAAAAATGGTGGATAAAATTATATCGGATAAGATCTAAATATATTAAATCATATAGAATCTTATCCGGATTTTGACCCGATATAATCATATCTAATTTGATGTAGAAAGACATAGTTATATAACGCATTATATTTCAGGACCAAAACAAAAACTATTAAAAAGTACTAAAAAATAACACCCTTAAGTTAAGAATTCAAAATTTAAATAAAACTTTTATATGTAAATTCATAAATGTTTTATAAAATGTTGGTTTTTAATTTTTATTTAAAAAATAAAAAATTGTTTTTTTTCGACCTTTTTAATTGATTAATTAGAAATTATGTTAACTCATAATAAGGAAATTGGCCTCGAACTGAATTAATAAATTTCTAATTAATGTTTTATAAAATTATAGGAGGTCACAAAACAAATTTTCCACACAGGCTTTGTTTCATAAGCCTTCTATAACTCTTTAAAGCATTTATGAATTAAGTATTTAGAAGTAGTTGTACATAATTGTAACCAAGCATTTTAAGCCTTCTCATATAAACTTGTATTCTACCCGTAAACTGTGTAAACCTGGTATGTTTATGAGTTTAATGTCAAATTCCATACATAAAAAATATGGCTTGTATTTATACAAGGTTTACAAGGAATTTACGAGTTATAATGAATACGCCTTTTATATTTTGAAATCATACATACATAAATATATCTCAGAAAAACAGAATTTTTTTTTTTTTACATTGAGCTATACTTAAACATATCTAAAACAACTTAGAAAAACAATTTAACATTGAGCTATATAAGACTTTATATGTTTAGCGATAAAGCCATTTTTAATTATATATGGCGCTGCATTAAAATTGTCATAGCATATGTAACTAAATATGGTATATATTAATATATATGGGGACGTATATATTTATACTGATCTATATATGACATCATATAAGACATTTTTGGAAAACTCAAAGCTATACATAATTATATCCACAAAGATATAGTGTCACATTTGACTATATATAAACATATTAGTCCATATTAAATTATATAATTTCCTATATAACTATTTTTACTCGGGAATGTAGAAGTTAGTATTTTTTCAATATTGGTTAGAAAAGCCAATGTTTTGGATAAAGTGACAGTGTTTTGGTTCATCGTATATATTTTCTGTTCACAAATAAATTTAACTTTCCTTATGATGAATTTTAAGTAATTGCAATTAAAATTATTGAATAGCGAAAAATATCGTTGGTTCCGATAGAATTCCAACCAATTTAATTTCTGTGTGTGTTATTGTGCAGAAACAACAGAAGCAGAAAATACACAATAGAATTATGTTAAATTGATGTGAAATTAAGAATAAATAAATAAAAATAAGACTATTTTAAAAGAAGAAATATTGAAGCTATAAAAAGATATGATAAAATAAAAAAATGGAAAATAATAATAAGGAAATACTGCTTGAATTTTTTTTATAACGGTAATTTTTTTTAATTGCAAAATTCCAGGAATCAGAATGCAAATGTTATCAATGAAGTTAAGGTGGTGCAAATTGATCCATCAACTATCTATTTAATAACACAGTACAACAAAATAAGAAAAACTCGATGTATCGGGGTTACGACACATCATTTCTAATAGACTTTGGGACGCAGATCACGAATGTGGCCATAAAATTTTAAGTTAGCTATAGTTTAAGAAATATTTGCAAAAACGATTTTCTAAGAAAATTACATTTTTTAATAAACTTTTTGCAAAAAAATACAAAATTGAAGCTATATTTTGCAATATTTTAAAATGATGCAATATGCCAACGGTGGGCCCTTTGCTGATTTTTGTGCCGCCCCTATTGAAATTCAAATTTCGATTTTTTTATTAATATTTTTTTTAAATATTTTATTCCTAACATTTTTAGATAAAAAATTAGGGCCAATTTTATAGTAGGAACTAAAATGTAGGGTGACTATTCGTACTGATTTGATCAGTACATGTACTGATTTTTGGCCACTTGTACTGATGGAAAAATCGTGTTCTGATTTGTACTGATTTTTTGAAATTTGTACTAATTGTACTGATTTTTAATATTTAAAAAAATATTAAACTTTTTTTTAGTACGAAAATCAAAATACAAACTCAAGTACAATTGAGTCCGTATTAAATCGGATTAAATTTTTGTCTAAAGCAAGTTAATTAATTTGTTAACGAAATTAAGTGAATTCATTGAACGCATTCCACTGCAATCATAATATTATAATTATTTCAATTGTATTTGTTCTTTTTATCAAATCATATGAATTATTTCACTGAAAAATGAGTTAGTTTTTTATAAATCGGAAAAAAGAATTCCTTCAATGTATAAACCATTCAGTGTGAAAGGAAAATTTCACTCAATCGTTAAATGATTTAAGAGATATTTTTCCGTTCAGTGATTTCAGAAAAAAAAAATCATTACATTCAGTGATTTGATTCGGTTTTTTACCAAGCAGTGCTTTAAAATCAAATTTTACCGCTTTGTTAATAAAGCAAAAAAAAACTCAGTTGCGACAAAAGATAACCAATTGATGTAACAATTATTTGGCTGTGAGAACAAAATTTTAATTGTCCTAACAGCAAAATCTGAATGTTTTTATGTGGGTATTTTGAAAGGAAAACTGCCTAGAGTCAAACGGGTTTTATATAGAAGAAGTTCACGAAACCTTATAATTGTCAGTAAAACATTTTTAATTATCTAACGTGTTTCTGTAAGAAAAAGTACCCAGAATTTGAACGTTTTTCTATAGCAGAAATCAATCAGAAATTAGCAAAAAGAAAACATTTGTTCTCGCGGATGAATTTGTAAGCCAATCGGTTGGTTCGTTCTAGAGATGAGCGATATTTTCATACCGGTGATTTAATCACAGTTATTGATAAATCACTGGTAACAGCAGTGATCAAATATTTTAAGTCGCAGTTACTCGGAATGTCGTTCTTTTAATATTTTTGTACTATTATTTCTTGCAAACTTCATTGTGCACAGTAATAATACATGTTCTTTTTCAATAACAGTGACTTGCTTTCACACTCTTCTGAATAAAACTTAGTTTAACGCAGTTTGTAACTGGAATACTGCTTTTAAAATGTGGTTTATTTTGTTTTATTGCAATAAAGAAATAAATTATACTCGAAAAAAATTTTTGTTAATAAATTTTGAAATGGCTGACAAAATTCGTTTTCGGTTTAACTAAACCAAGTCTAACAGACATCTTAAAAACTCGCCATAAATATTATTTCGTTTATTTATTAGAAAATCGCAGTCTTTTACATAGAAAAACCGTGATCACGATCACAGTTTAAAAGAACCGATTTGCAAATCACATTCACTGAGAACAATGTTACTGAAAAATCGCCGGATCGCCCATCTCTATTACAAACCCGTTATCACGGTCACTGTTTAAAAGAACGGTGATTTGAAAATCACGATCACTGGTAGCAGCGTTATTCAAAAATCACCGGATCGCTCATCTCTAGTTCGTTCGTTGTGGTAATCGAATATTTCGTTTGTGTCTACAGAAAATTAGTTTATATGTACAATGTAATTTGTTTGCGAGAAGTGAAATACGCTGACCTTAATAAAAATTCGGTAGTATTAACCGAAAATTTTTGATGCAGCAACCGAACCATTCGATTGGCACAAATTAAAAAAATTTGTACTGAGAAAACAATGGTCACTCTATCTATATATAATAAAAAAAATTATACTGACTTTTTATAAATTTATGCCTTTTTCTTCATTAATCAATTAAATATCCACTATTATTAACAAATCGGATCTGAGTATGATAGTTTAATAAATAAAATTAGATTTTTCACAACATTTTATGAAAAATTCCATTAATTTAATGAAAAGTTTCAATGGACAAGTTCCAGTGAAACTTCATTGGTTTTATGCAAAAACTGATTAATATCCTGCAGATAATTCTCATAGTTCAGGTTAAAAGTAGTGTTTTTTTTAAGTTTAAATATGTTTTGTATTACGTATTAAATTAAAAATTTTTAATACTACCTTCACACTTAACCAAAAACTAGTAGTTTTTGAAAATTACTTGTATTTGCTTGTTAAATTCAACACATATTTTCAATCAAAAACTTAAGTTCTTAAAAATGGCAGTTTTTTTGAATAAAAAAAACTTTTAAAACATTAGAAAATATGCAAAGATATTCAATTAGCCTGCAATTTATTGAAATATGTCTACAATTTATTGAAATATGAAGAGAGTCTGTGGAAAAAGTTTTAGAATATAAGAATTTTCATATAAAAAAATATGAGGGCCGAATTCTAGTAAACACGTAAGTAAAACCAAATATTTAAGTGAAATTGTTTTCAGAGATTCTACAAATTTAAAGTGTTTCTAAATATTACATACGGTTGAGATGGTCATCCTAAGACCATTAAATTTTAAAAATTAATTGAGAAGTTTGCTTAAGAGGTTTTAATACTAGCGCACTTAAGTTTAAAAAAAATTAGCCCTCACTTTAAAATAAAAGGGCCAGTTTTATAGTCGGAACTAAGCACGATTGTTTTCTTAAGTAAGTAATTTTGTTTGTAATCGATCTTAGTTCTCACAATAAAACTTGCCCTGGGGTCTAATCGCTGCTTTCGTATCGAACAAGCTAATGTTTCGAACGAAAATTCGTTACCTATCGAATAGACGAATCACGGCATTCGATCGCTATCGTATCGAAACGTACACAATTAACAACAAAAACTTATAAACAAACACATTTGGTATATAGATTTGTGTAAATTGCGATAATTTGTATAATGGAAAAAATATATTATACATACTGATTCAATTATGTGTGTTCGTTTACATGCCAGTTTTCCTAACTTTACTATTTTTACTAATTTCACCCAAAAATCCGTTCGAGTACAAAAAAAAAATAGTGAAGAATTTAAAGGGGTACTAGTTATATAAAGTAAATGCTCTAAAGGTTACACTCCGTGCGCGATTTTTCCCGGTTTTGGTAATTTTTTTTGTCTGTCTACTATTTTTAAAAATTTTTGCTTCGAGTACATTTTTATATTTTCACAACTTTTTCTTTTTTGCTAGTTTTACCTGAAATGCATTCATGTAAACCCTATTAATTTATAAAAAATACTTCAAAACAATGTTCATATGCTTTTTGTTGCAAAACAAAGCAAAAATATATGATTTCGATCATACTCTCGCTATCGAACACCATCATCCCAAGTTTAGTAAAATGCAATAAAATGGTAAATGGTTTCATATTAAATCTATAAAAAGCTAATTATAAAAAAATTTAACAATTATCTTTTGAAGAAATGTAGAATCTGTCAAGTTTCCTGAACAAAACAAATTCTTGAATCCAAGAATCTTCACAAAATTTCAAAATTAAGTGTTTGTTTAATGTGAAATTCTAAAATATCTGTTTAAAAAATGAATCATTTTGTCTACTATAGGATTACTATATTGTCGACAAACATCTTGGAAAATGTTCTTAAGGCCCGTTAACTTATCTCAATTTATACCCTGGTTAAGACCTCTACTAGCCTTAACCACTGGTAAACATATTTTTTGAATAACTTATCTAAATTTTAACCAAGCATTTCTTCTAATCAATGCTAAAATTTAACCATAGAAATTTCTGTGGTTAAGAAACTTAACCAAGGCTATTTTAGAACAATTCACCCTACATAAGATATTTTAATAAATTAAACTTGTAATGATGATTAATAAAAAAAATCTAAAGCGCAGCTTTAACAAAACTTTGACTAATAATCGTTTATGATATATATAAGTATTTTCGATGTGCATTTCCCCACTTTACCAAAACTTACAAAAATTGTATCAATACTTAAAATCGTGCACAAATTTTTGCTATTTAGGATTTAGGTTTCTGTGATAGCTTACAGAAATTGGCCTCATATAAGGAAATAGGAAAAATTTATTTTTTTGTTGGTTCAAGGAGCCAGAATCTGTCTTGAATAATTAAAACCAAAAATGGTGACCAATATTAGAACAATTTGACACGAATTATACACCTCTACAAAATGAAAAGTCGCTGTCGGTAGAAGCTTGGTACATACTTTTAGTATTTTACTTGCTGATTCCAAATCTCTATTCCGAATTCTCTATCACCTCTCAATTTTGAGAAAATCGTGATTAAAAACGCGAAAGATAGCTTTTGACGTATTTTAAAATACTATACAAAACGCATTCAAATAGCTTAAGACTTTTTGTTACGATGGTAGTAAAGAATAAATTTTGTTCTCTAAAATACATAGGACAACATTTTTTTAATTTGTGTACCGTTATAGGAAAAAATTCTTTTGAAAACCATTCTCAGAAAAACAATTATTCCATCAATTTTGAGTAACTTTCATTTAAGAATTTGGAATCAGCGTATCAAATTCAAAACGAATCATGTATCAAAGCTCAAGACTACTAAATGAAGTACAAGACTACTGAATTTAATTCTAAAATATATAAAAAAGCGCATAGAAATTACTCTCGAATTTACGAAATGTGAACCAATCATGTTTTAAATATGTGAGGAACCCCTGGACAACCCACAGTTTTGACTCGCAATTACAAAATCATGCACAGCGATTATTTTTCTACTCACTTTGATGTACTGATCACATAAATTGCCTTAATTTAATAATCTATTACAAAATTTCCACTATTTTTTTTTTTAATTTTATGCGCGAATCTTTCCGCGGTTGTCTCGATTAGTATTAAATACTTATTAATAGTTCAAATAATCCACTTTTATTTTATAGACTTACCAAATGGATTTAATTAAATCACCTCTCGTAGTATGCAAAAAGACACAATCATTTTATAGCATTTAGCGACCGCGAATCTTAAAAAAACGACGTGGTCAAGTGTATTTTTTTACTACCAGAAACACACAAAAAACCGCGAGAAAAACTTTTAATTTTCCCGTATTGGAAAAAAATTTTTTGTTATTAATTTTTGTTTTTCTTTTTGTTTTTATTCTGACATTTCATACTAAGGTTAACTACCCAGAGTTAAAATATTGATAAGTTAATATGGTTAAATTTTCATAGGGATAAATATTTAGTATTGGTTAGTTACCCATGGTTAAGGTAAAGTTAACTTATCGAGAAAAGTTAATGGGCCTAAGTCGATTAAAATTGATTGGCCAAAAGTCGTTAGATATAATTACAAATGATATCAAATAAAAACATATATTATTTTGGATTATGTACTAAATAGGTATATATAACGTCATGTAAAATTGGATTATCCGTATCTAATTGTAAATGCAATACACACTTATATACTGATCGGTATGTAATAAGATGCAACTAAATATGACATCATATTACAATTTTTTGAGAAAGTAAAAATTATATATGGATACATATAATTATGTCCGGTTATACAAAAACATATATGGACCGGTGTACAAAAACATATATGGACCCGAGTAAAAAAGTTAGATGTTATAAAATACAAACATATCTTTTTTTGGTATAGCCTAAACGACAATTTGATCCGAAAAGTGGTGGTGGTGGCGTACTGTATTAATTTAGATACACCTTGGATCTAATATAATGAAATACGATCCGAAAAATGGGTTTATCTTAGTATATATAATTAGATTTAGTACAATAAAGTTACAATTTGTTTGATACCATTAGACAAAAATACTTTATTCAAAGTTCGCTCATATTGCGTTAAATCGTCCATTCTATTGGAATTAGTTTTTGATTGTCATTATCTCACATCCAATTCTATATGATTAGATAAACCCATTTTCGGATCGTATCTCATCATATTAGATGCACGGTGCATATAAATGAATACATCATGATCCACCATTTTTCGGATCAAATTTTGTTTTGAGCAACATCAGAAAAAGATATGATTGCATGTTGTACCTCATTAATTTCTTTAATAGGGGATATATAAAATTATACATTCCCGAGTAAAAAAAATTGATCTCGCGCAATATCTAATCATATCCAATTTGATATTGTTTAAGATCTGCTGTAATATCTACCCGAGTAAAAAAAATTGATCTCGCGCAATATCTAATTATATCCAATTTGATATTGTTTAAGATCTGCTGTAATATCTAGCTGATCCAATTAGATCTCAAAATTGGGTGTATCCAATCATATCGTATTAGATCCCATTGTATATATGGGGATAAACTAAGATCAAGTTATATCTCAAAATTGGGAGGTCCAGTGATATCTTTGGGGATAAACCTAGATCTATTTTGATGCGAAAATTGGCGGATCCAGCTATATATTTGCGGATATTTTTAGATCTAATTTGATCTGAAAAATGGCGGATCCAATTAGATCCAGCTATATATTTGGGGATAAACTTAGATCTAATTTGATCTCAATTTTGGCAGATCAAATTAGATCCCGCAATATATTTGTGGATAAACGTATATCTAATTTGATCCGAAAAAGTGGCAGATCGAATTAGATGTAGCTATATATTTGGGGATAAACTTAGATCTAATTTGATCCAAAAAATGGCACATCGAATTAGATCCAGCAATATATTTGTGGATAAACTTAGATATAAATTGATCTGAAAAATGGGAGATCAAATAAGATCCAGCAATATATTTGTGGATTAACTTAGATCTAAATTTATCTGAAAAATGGCAGATCGAATTAGATCCAGCAATATATTTGTGGATAAACTTGGATATAAATTGAATAGAAAATTGGCAGATCAAATTAGATCCAGCAATATATTTGGGGATTAAGTAAGATCTAAATTTATCCAAAAAATTACAGATAAAATTAGATCCAGTAATATACTTCGGGATTGCGTAAGATCTTAACTTTTCCGATAAATTGCAGATCGAATTAAATCCAGTGATATATTTGGAGATTTGGTAGGATCTTAATTTATCCCATAAATTGCAGATCGAATTAGAAACAGCAATATATTTGGAGATTGACATCTAAAACTATCCAGAAAAATGACAGCTAAAATTAGATCCCGCATTATATTTGGGTACTACGTAAGATCTCCATTTATTTGGGATTAAATAAGATCCCAGACAGATATTGACAATAGTTCAAAAAATAATACACTGGAAGAGCACTGATTTTATAAAAATTACAATATTTTGTTAAAATAAGGTTTAAACTCACAAGGTCTCGCGTTCGATACCTTTCACGGCTGTGCATTTTTTTTTATAAAAATGCGCATTCTCCTTGCTGGTCTTATCGAAATTTTTTCAATAATTTTTATTCTTTGTAATTTACTTGTAAAAATTGTATCATCTTTCTTTGATTTGAAAATAATTTAAACAGAAAATGATATTAATTTATGATCTTGAGTCAAACTAAAATAACATTTATTTACTTAAAAATAACAGATCAACTAAAAACATTTCCCCCATTCAAAAGAATTTCTTTTTATAAAATTATAATTTTATTTTCTATAAATGTTTTTATAAAATTATATTTTTTTTATTAAATTGAATTTTTTTTAAAAAATACTTTTATTTACATATTTTTAACGCTCTACACCATTTCCAATTGTATCAATTGTTTATAAGATTTATCAATTGTATTTCAGAAATAATCAATTGAATTTCAGTTTTATCAATTGTATTTCAGAACTTATCAATTATTTTTCAGATTTATGAATTGTATTTCAGAACTAGTCAATTGAATTTCAGTTTTATCAATTGTATTTCAGAAATTATTAAATGTATTTCCGAAATTCACAACTGTATTTCAGAAATTATCAAACTATATTTCAGAAATTATCAATTGTATTTCAGAAATTATGAAATGTAATTTAGAAATTTTTCTCTATTAACTATGATAAACCATCAACAAGTTCTGAAATAGATTTGATTATTTCTGAAATACAATTAATAAATTTCTGAAATACATTCCATAATTTCTAAAACACATTTAAAATTTCTGAAATACAATTAATAGCTTCTGAAATACAGTTAATATTGTAGTTGCTGATCAGTTACCATATATGATGGCACCATATATGACAATATATTGTTTAAATGGCACCAATATGGAGCTTTATATGGTAATATATAACTTAGATTATTTGATTTGATCCGAAAAATGGGCCGATAAAATTGTATCAGTTCTTATTTGTATCAGTTGTTATCTAATTGCATCAGTTTAGATCTGACCTGATTAAATTATGTGTTAATCAGATGAAATTGTATCAGATTTTTGACCTGATACAATTTTATTGGTTTATATTACATGGTATCAGTTTAGGTCCAAATAGATATATTTGTATACAAAATTATATAGTTATATCCCAATTTTGACCTGATATCAGTTTAAAACTTTGATACAATTGTATAAGGTAAATGTCGGATACAATTATATTTTATTTATATCAAATTGAACCAATTACGATCAAACCGATAAAATTGTATCAAATCAAATATCTGATACAATTTCATCTGATTAACACATAATTCAATCAGGTCAGATCTAAACTGATACATTTAGATAAACAATTGATAAAAATATATCGGGCCATTCTTCGGATGAAACTGTATATTTATACAGATATAACTTAATCACATATATGACTATATGTAACTATTTTTCCTCGGGTTGTTTAAATGATACGATATATAAAAGTATATGGTACAATATATGGTAGCATATATTATCATATCTGCATCTGTATTAAAAATGTCGTTCATCAGGTACCATATATGAGCATATATTGTTGAAATGGCACCATATATGACAATATATGGTTTAAATGGCACCAAATATGTTAATATATTTCTTAAATAACAGCATATATAAACATATATGGCACTATATAGTAGCATATATTATCATATCTGGAACTGTATTAAAAATGTTGTTCATGAGGTACCATACATGAGCATATATTGTTGAAATGGCACCATATAAGATAATATATGGTTTAAATGGCACCATATATGGTAATATATTGCTTAAATAACACCATATATAAATATATATGGCACTATATATGGTAGCATATATTATCATATGTGGAACTGTACTAAAAATATTGTTCATGAGGTACCATATATGGGCATATATTGTTGAAATTGCACCATATATGATAATATATGGTTTAAATGGTACCATATATGATAATATATGGTTTGAATGGCACCATATATGATAATATATAGCTTAAATAACACCATATATAAATATATATCGCACTATATATAGTACCATATATTATCGTATCTGGAACTGAATTAAAGATTTTGTTTATGAGGTACCATATATGACCATATATTGTTTAAATGGCACCATATATGATAATATCTAGTTTAACTGTCACCATATATAATTATATATTGTTTAAATGATACCATATATAATTATATATTGCTAAAATGCCACCATATATATTAAGATATAGTTCTATATATAACTATATATGCAATAAGATCAACCATGTTATGTAATATATAATTATATATGCCATATCTAATATTATGAAGGCCGATATCTAATTAGATGAAATTATATATGGCATAATATAAGGAAAATTTTTCGGAAAAAACGTCATATATAATTATATATGGATATACATAACCACATGTCTAATTATATATTGTAATATATGCCACATATGATTATATATAATTTTTTTTACTCGGGTAGCTGATCAAATTAGATCTCAAAATTGGGTGTATCCAATGATATCGTATTAGATCCCATTGTATATATGGGGATAAACTAAGATCAAGTTATATCTCAAAATTGGGAGGTCCAATGATATCTTTGGGGATAAACCTAGATCTAATTTGATCCGAAAAATGGTGGATCGAATTATATCCAGTTATATATTTGTGGATAAACTCAGATCGAATTTGATCCGAAAAATGGCGGATCGAATTAGATCCAGCTATATATTTGTGGATAAACTTAGATCTAATTTGATCTCAATTTTGGCAGATCGAATTAGATCTAGCAATATATTTGTGGATAAACTTAGATCTAATTTGATCCGAAAAAGTTGCAGATCGAATTAGATCCAGCAATATATTTGGGGATAAACTTAGATCTAAATTGATCCGAAAAATGTCAGATGGAATTAGATCCAGCAATATATTTGTGGATAAACTTAGATCTAATTTGATCCGAAAAATGGCAGATCGAATTAGATCCAGCAATATATTTGGGGATTAAGTAATATCTAAATATATCCAAAAAATGACAGATCAAAAATTAGATCCATTAATATATATCGGGATTGTGTAAGATCTTAACTTTTCCGATAAATTGCAGATCGAATTAAATCCAGTTATATATTTGGGGATTTGGTAAGATCTTAATTTATCCCATAAATTGCAGATCGAATTAGATCTAGCAATTTATTTCAGTATTAAAATGGCAGATCGAATTAGAAACAGCAATATATTTGGGGATTGACATCTAAAACTATCCAGAAAAATGACAGATAAAATTAGATCCCGCATTATATTTGTGTACTACTTAAGATCTCCATTTATTTGGGATTAAATAAAATCCCAGACAGATATTGACAACAGTTCAAAAAATATACATGACAGTTCAAAAAATGATACATGATTTTATAAAAATTACAATATTTTGTTAAAATAACCCAGTCAGAAAAATACAAATGGGAAAGCGGTGGCAAAGCACTTCAACAGGTGGTACAAGTACTGGCAAAAAGTGCTTTCCCATTCCCAAAATGATAACATCATTAGACAAAAGGACCGGCTGTTCAAAAAGCGCCGGAAAAGCACTGGAGGAACAAAATTTTTAAACGTTGGCAAAACGCTGGCAAAACCAATAAATAGGTGGTCTAGAAATATATTTTCCAAAATAAAATTAAAAAAAAGTTCATATGTATTTTTTTTTTTGGTCCTGCCGTGATTTGAACCCAGGCCGTCAGATCGGCAGACGATTGCTCTACCCACTGAGCTAACGAGGCATATAATATTTAATGGCTAAACACATAAATGAGTGATAATAGCTGGACAACTACTGGCTGTGCCAAAATGTTAGTACTGGCAAACAATTTTTTGTAACTAGTATGCCAGTGTTTGGAGGGCAAAAAAAAAGTTGGTCTTGAAGGAGCTTTCCCACAAACAAAAAATTGATTTTATAAAACAAAAAAAAAATTTTAAATTAAAAAAAATCCAAAAAAAATTTTTCCTTGCAACCGGATTTGAACTCGGAACCTTCCGACTACAAACATTTTTTAACGAAGTGTCAGCATTTTTATAAAATCATTGGTTTTCCAGTGAATTGATTTTTGTATGCCTGGTAGCATTGGCTAGGTAGCACTGGATAACCACTGGTTGCAAACCTTGGCATATCACTCTAAGCCAATTCTTTGCCAGTGGTTTTTTTTATAAACCACCGAAATTTTTGTAAAACAAATACTGGTAAAACGCTTTTTTCAAACGCTGGCAAAGCAACCCAAATGAGTGTTCTGCCAATCATTTATTTTTAATACCGTGGTTACCCAGTGGTATGCCAGTGCTTAATTTTTTGTACCACTGGCGATTTCTGACTGGGAAGGTTTAAACTCAGAAGGTCTCGAGTTTGATACCATTCACGGATATGCATTTTTTTTTATAAAAAATTTTCTTTTTATAAAATTATAATTTTATTTTCTATAAATGTTTTTATAAAATTATATTTTTTTTTATTAAATTGAGTTTTTTAAAAAAAATAATTTTATTTGCATCTTTTTAACGCTCTACACCATTTCCAATTGTATCAATTGTTTTTAAGATTTATCAATTGTATTTCAGAAATAATCAATTGAATTTCAGAACTTATCAATTATTTTTCAGATTTATGAATTGTATTTCAGAACTAGTCAATTGAATTTCAGTTTTATCAATTGTATTTCAGAAATTATTAATTGCATTTCCGAAATTCACAACTGTATTTCAGAAATTATCAAACTGTATTCCAGAAATTATCAATTGTATTTCAGAAATTATGAAATGTAATTTAGAAATTTTTCTCTATTAACTATGATAAACAATCAACAAGTTCTGAAATACAATTAATAAAAATCTGAAATACAATTAATAAATTTCTGAAATACATTCCATAATTTCTGAAATACATTTAAACTTTCTGAAATACAATTAATAGCTTCTGAAATACAGTTAATATTCTAGTTGCTGATGAGTTACCATATATGACCATATATTGTTTAAATGGCACCATATATGTTATGTTCCCTATTAAAAAAAAACAATATGGTAATATATAACTTATAGTCATCCATGTACCATTTGACCCGAAAAATGGCCCGATAAAATTGTATCAGTTGTTTATCAGTTTTTATCTAATTGCATCATTTTAGATCTGACCTGATTAAATTATGTATTAATCAGATGAAATTGTATCAGATTTTTGACCTGATACAATTTTATTGGTTTATATTACATGGTATCAGTTTAGGTCCAAATAGATATATTTGTATACAAAATTATATAGTTATATCCCAATTTTGACCTGATGTCAGTTTAAAAAATCAATATTTGTTCATATGTGTCCATACATAAACCATATATGAACATGTTTCAGCGTATATGAACATTTTTCACCGGGTAGTTATATATGGAGTCAGATTTGGGGATATGTAATAATATCAATTACCTTACAAAAATTCGTTGAAAAAATATTATCAGATGTAGTTGTATATAATGAAATGTGTCTTAATGTGACTCCATTCATTGTCAGATGTAGCCCAATGACATGATATATGACAATATATAACTATTTTTACTCGGGAGGTCAAAAACACATAATTTATTAAACACATAATTTAATCAGGTCAGATCTAAACGGATACATTTAGATAAAAATTGATAAACAAATGATAAAAATATATCGGGCCATTTTTCGGATGAAACTGTATATTTATACAGATATAACTTAATCACATATATGACTATATGTAACTATTTTTACTCGGGTTGTTTAAATGATACGATATATCAAAGTATATGGCATATATTATCATATCTGGAACTGTATTAAAAATGTTGTTCATAACCCTATTAAAAAAAACTAATATGGAGCTTTATATGGTAATATATAACTTAATGTGATCCATATACCATTTCATCCGAAAAATGGCCCGATATAATTGTGTCAGTTGGTTATCACTTTTTATCTAATTGCATCAGTTTAGATCTTAACTGATTCGATTATATAGTAATCAGATGAAATTTTATCTGATTTTTGACCTGATACAATTTTATCGGTTTATGTCGCATGGTATTAGTTTAGATTCAAATAGATACATTTTTATACAAACTTATATAGTTATATCTGCATTTTGACCTGATGCAATTATATCTGCTTTAAAACTTTGATACAATTATATAAGGCAAATGTCGGATACAAATATATTTTATTTATATAAAATTGTACCAACTACGATCTAAACAGATACCATTAGATATAAACCGGTAAAATAGTATCAGGTCAAAAATCGTATATAATTTCATCTGATTAATGTATAATTTTATTAGTTGATATCCTAACTGATACAATTAAATGAAAACTGATACACAACTGATACAATAACATCGGGCCATTTTTCGGATGAAACTGTATATTTATACCGATATAAGTTAATAACATTTTATACGACTATATGTAACTGTTTTTACTCGGGAAGGTACAATATATGAGCATATATTGTTGAAATGGCACCATATATGATAATATATGGTTTAAATGGCCCCATATATAGTAATATATTACTTAAATAACACCATATATAAATATATATGGCACTATATATAGAATCATATATTATCATATCTGGAACTGTATTAAAAATTTTGATCATGAGGTACTAGGGTTTGGGGTTCGGGAATTCCCGGGCCGGCAAACTTTTCCCGGGATATCCCGGGAAAATAATATATTTTTCCCGGGAAAACGGGAAATTTTAAAAATACTAAATTCTTTAAATTGTTTTTGTTTGGAATAGGATTTTTTAATTTTAATCATAAAAAACATTTTAAATACCAACACAAAATGTTATTGCTAAAATATTTTAAAAGGGAATCAATTTCTTTGAAACACAAAAAATATTTGCCAAGTAATTAGGAGCATTTCAATTAATAAAGATTTTTCGCATAATGCAGCGCAGTCCAATATTTGCCCTAAAAGACTAATGGTTAACGAAGGTATTATCCGACATCTAAATTTGGTTCCCAAAAAAAAAAAAAAATTGAGAGTCATGCAACTTCTCTTGAAGAAAACAACAACAAGAATAACGTTCCAGCTAAAATTAGCAAAGTACCCGAAGAAAAAAGTGTAAGCTGAATAGGCATTGAACGTTTTATGGTAGGGCAAACATTTCCTGAAATGGTATCCAAATTAGCCGCAGTCGACCATAACTAGATCTTCGTTTATTCGAGAAAGTTTTTATAATAAAACACTGGCATTGCCAAAAAACGAAACCGATGTAAAGAACATTATATTAAATTACTACAATCATGTAAAAGATATCATGATAAAAGAAATATTGAGCAATATTTCTAACAATAGGAGATTTACTATAATCTTAGATGAATGGACAAGAATATCACAAAAGAGATATTGAACATATGTATAAACGGAAATAATTCATTTTATAACCTGCGGTTGGTTTATATGTCAGGAAGATGTAATGCTGATGATTAAGAAGAATTGTAGAAATAAGGCTAGAATGGTTTTATTTGTATTTGGAAAATAACATTTTGGCCACCATATCTAATGGGCCGAATGTGATGAAACGGTTTGTTTCCGACAATCCAGTAGTGGGTGCTTTCTGCTAGAATCATGCAATTCATTTGGCAGTGCTTAGAGTAATTTATGTGAAACTAAATGTGCAACATTCTGATATTTTTTACTTTGAATTCTCACTACACAGACTGAATTTGTACTGAAATAGTGTTTTTTTTTAACAAATATTACTTATATAGGTGGTTTTCATTAACAGTTTTGTTCAAAAATATTTACCGGGATTCCCGGTATTTCCGGGAATCAAATTTTTTTATTCCCGTTTCCCGGGAAATGAAAAAGTCCGGGAAATCCCAACCCTATGAGGTACCCTATATGACCATATATTGTTTAAATGGCACCATATATAATAATATATGGTTTAAATGGCACCATATATGCTAATATATTGCTTAAATAACACCATATATAAATATATATGGCACTATATTTAGTAGCATATATTATCATATCTGCAACTGTAGTAAAGATTTTGTTCATGAGGTACCATATATGACCATATATTGTTTAAATGATACCATATATGATAATATATAGTTTAACTGGGACCATATATAGTTATATATTGTTTAAATGATACCATATATATTTATATATTCCTAAAATGCCGCCATATATATTAAGATATACAACAATATATGCAATAAGATCAGCCATGCTATGTAATATATAATCATAAATACCATATCTAATATTATAAAGGCCGATATATAATTAGATGAAATTATATATGGCATAATATAAGGAAAAATTTTGGTAAAAGACGTCATATAATTATGTATGGATATAAATAACGACATGTCTAATTATATATTGTAATATATGCCACATATGATTATATATAATTTTTTTTACTTGGGTACCCGATTATATATAATCATATGTGGCATATATTACAATATATAATTAGACATGTGGTAATGTATATCCATATATAATTATATATGAGGTTTTTTCCGAAAAATTTTCCTTATATTATGCCATATATAATTTCATCTAATTAGATATCGGCCTTCATAATATTAGATATGGCATATATAATTATATATTACATAACATGGTTGATCTTATTGCATATATAGTTATATATAGAACTATATCTTAATATATATGGTGGCATTTTAGCAATATATAATTATATAATTATATATTGTTTAAATGATACCATATATAATTATATATGGTGACAGTTATACTAGATATTATCATATATGGTGCATTTAAACAATATATGTTCATATATGGTACCTCATAAACCAAATCTTTAATTCAGTTCCAGATATGATAATATATGGTACTATATATAGTGCGATATATATTTATATATGGTGTTATTTAAGCTATATATTATCATATATGGTGCCATTTAAACCATATATTATCATATATGGTGCCATTCAAACCATATATTATCATATATGGTACCATTTAAACCATATATTATCATATATGGTGCAATTTCAACAATATATGCCCATATATGGTACCTCATGAACAATATTTTTAATACAGTTCCACATATGATAATATATGCTACCATATATATACCGGTGAAAAATGTCCCTATATGAACATTTATGGTTCAACCATATATGTATGGATCCGAAAAATGAGGTAACACCTAAGTATATGTTCATATATGGACATATATGAACATATACATTTATTAAATATATGCGAATACATGCGAATGTTGCTGTCCTTTATTATAAGGTTGTACGATAGATATAAATTTATGTATGACATTCAAATTAGGCGCTACATATGTTCCTTTTTTTATTCATGGCATTAAATATAATTCCATATTTATCCAAATACGAGTTCCTTTTACATATATGGAAAAATGTATTCTTCGAAATATGTTCATATACTAGTACCTTTTGCATAAATTGAATAGCATATACTTTCATATTTGTCCATATATGATTGCCATTTCCATATATGAAATAATTTCTGTATATGAAATTTTTTCCATATATGGAATCACATATACTTCCATATATGTTCATAAAAAACCCATATATGTTCATAAAAAATCCATATTTGTTCATATGTGTCCATACATAAACCATATATGAACATGTTTGAGCGAATATGAGCATTTTTCACCGGGGTGTTATTTAAGCAATATATTACCATATATGGTGCCATTTAAACCATATATTGTCATATATGGTGCCATTTCAACAATATATGCTCATATATGGTACCTGATGAACGACATTTTTAATACAGATGCAGATATGATAATATATGCTACCATATATAGTCCCATATATATTGATATATGGTGTCATTTAAACAATATTAATATATAGACATATATGGTATCATTTAAACAATATATTGTCATATATGGTACAATTTAAACAATATATGGTCAAATTTGGTACCACATCAACATTTTGAATACAATTCCATATATGGTTTAATTTGAATAATGTAAAACTGTATGGCGCTATAAAAAATATTATCAGATATGTTACAATACATATATTGTAATATATGTATATCATTCAATATATATTGATGTATGGTAATGGTACAATAATTCCAATATCAGTTGAGATACAATTTGTGGGTCCATATCAACAATTTTTTAACGTACATTTAACATATATATATGTACATTTAAGTTATAATTTATTAACACTTTATAAAGTTAAATAGTTCCATAAACCTCGTCTAACTGTATAGAATGTTTATGAATATACGATTTAATATATAATAATTACAACTACAAATTGGTGCCATTATCTAAAATTTAATTTAATGTTAACTTATAATAAAATAAAAATGTATTTCCTAAAAATAAAAATATAGTGTTAATTAATGTTAATATACAATAGGTTTAAGTTTAACATCCCAGACAGAAAAATATAATCGGCACAATGCTGGCAAACCGTTGGCGATGGTCGGTTATGCGTTGGCAGAACGTTGCATTAACTTATCTTGGCAAAAAAATAGATTTCAAAAAACATTTTTGAAAAAATTGAGAAAACTTTTTTTAATATTTGCTTTCAAAAACATGCAATTTAACCCAGTCCACCAGATTGTCAGCCAAGACCTCCACACTCTAATCTAACGAGACTTGTTATAGATGTGTGATAGCTACAAATTAAATGAATGATAAAAGCATTTCGAGCTAACTTATAAGCATCGAAAAAAGGTATTCCAGAAATTATTAAATGTATTTTAGAAAATTTTAATTGTATATCACAAAATATTATTTGCACTTCAGAAACTACAATATTACGCAAATTTAATTATTTATTTATTTAGTTGTGTCCAGAAATAATGAAATCTATTTCAGAATTTCATAGCTAATAGAGAAAAATTTCTCAAAAACATTTCATAATTTCGGAAATACGATTGATAATTTCTGAAATACAGTTTGATAATTTCTGAAATACAGTTGTGAATTTCGGAAATACAATTAATAATTTCTGAAACACAATTGATAAAACTGAACTTCAATTGACTAGTTCTGAAATACAATTCATAAATGTGAAAAATAATTGATGAGTTCTGAAACACAATTGATAAAACTGAAATTCAATTGATTATTTCTGAAATACAATTGATAAATCTTAAAACAATTAATACAATTGGAAATGGTGTAGAGCGTCAAAAAGATGTAAATAAAATTATTTTATTCAAAGATTTCAATTTAATAAAAAAATAAATATATAATTTTATAAAAAAATTTATAGAAAAAAAAATTTTAATTTTATAAAAAGAAATTCATTTTGTAGAAGAAATGCATATTGAACTCGTTACCTTCTGAGTTTAAACCTTATGTTAACAAAATATTGTAATTTTTATACAATCAGTGCTCTGCCAGTCTATTATTTTTGAACAGTTGGCAATATATGTCTGGGATCTTATTTAATCCCAAATAAATGGAGATCTTACGTAGTACCCAAATATAATGCGGCATCTAATTTTATCTGTCATTTTTATGGATACTTTTAGATGTCAATCCCCAAATATATTGCTCTTTCTAATTCGATCTGCCATTTTAATACCGAAATAAATTGCTGGATCTAATTCGATCTGCCATTTTTCTGATAAATTTAGATCCAAGTTTATCCCCAAATATATTGCTGGATCTAATTTGATCTGCCATTTTTCAGATCAATTTATATCTAAGTTTATCCACAAATATATTGCTGGATCTAAATCGATGTGCCATTTTTTGGATCAAATTAGATCTAAGTTTATCCCCAAATATATAGCTAGATCTAATTCGATCTGCCACTTTTTCGGATCAAATTAGATATACGTTTATCCACAAATATATTGCCGGATCTAATTTGATCTGCCAAAATTGAGATCAAATTAGATCTAAGTTTATCCCCAAATATATAGCTGGATCTAATTGGATCCGCCATTTTTCGGATCAAATTAGATCTAAAAATATCCGCAAATATATAGCTGGATCCGCCAATTTTCGGATCAAAATAGATCTAGGTTTATCCCCAAAGAAATCACTGGACCTCCCAATTTTGAGATATAACTTGATCTTAGTTTATCCCCATATATACAATGGGATCTAATACGATATGATTGGATACACCCAATTTTGACATCTAATTGGATCAGCTAGATATTACAGCAGATCTTAAACAATATCAAATTGGATATAATTAGATATTGCGCAAGATCAATTTTTTTACTCTCCCGAGTAAAAAAAATTATATATAATCATATGTGGCATATATTACAATATATAATTAGACATGTGGTTATGTATATCCATATATAATTATATATGACGTTTTTTCCGAAAAATTTTCCTTATATTATGCCATATATAATTTCATCTAATTAGATATCGGCCTTCATAATATTAGATATGGCATATATAACTATATATTACATAACATGGTTGATCTTATTGCATATATAGTTATATATAGAACTATATCGTAATATATATGGTGGCATTTTAGCAATATATAATTATATATGGTATCATTTAAACAATATATAATTATATATGGTGACAGTTAAACTAGATATTATCATATATGGTGCCATTTAAACAATATATGGTCATATATGGTACCTCATAAACAAAATCTTTAATTCAGTTCCAGATATGATAATATATGGTACTATATATAGTGCGATATATATTTATATATGGTGTTATTTAAGCTATATATTATCATATATGGTGCCATTCAAACCATATATTAGCATATATGGTGCCATTCAAACCATATATTATCATATATGGTACCATTTAAACCATATATTATCATATATGGTGCAATTTCAACAATATATACCCATATATGGTACCTCATGAACAATATTTTTAATACAGTTCCACATATGATAATATATGCTACCATATATAGTCCCATATATATTTATATATGGTGTTATTTAAGCAATATATTACCATATATGGTGCCATTTAAACCATATATTATCTTATATGGTGCCATATCAACAATATATGCTCATATATGGTACCTCATGAACAACATTTTTAATACATTTCCAGATATGATAATATAAGAAAATATGTATAGTGCCATATATATTTATGTATGGTGTTATTTAAGCAATATATTACCATATATGGTGCCATTTAAACCATATATTATTATATATGGTGCCATTTAAACAATATATGCTCATATATGGGACCGCATGAATAACATTTTCAATACAGTTCCAGATATGATAATATATGCTACTATATGTAGTACCATATACTTTGATATATCGTATCATTTAAACAACCCGAGGAAAAATAGTTACATAAGTTATATCTGTATAAATATACAGTTTCATCCGAAGAATGGCCCGATATATTTTTATAAATTGTTTATCAATTTTTATCTAAATGTATCAGTTTAGATCTGACCTGATTAAAATATGTGTTAATCAGATGAAATTGTATCAGATTTTTGACCTGATACAATTTTATCGGTTTGATCGTAATTGGTTAAATTTTATATAAATAAAATCTAATTGTATCCGATATTTACCTTATACAATTGTATCAAAGTTTTAAACTGATATCAGGTCAAAATTGAGATATAACTATATAATTGTGTATACAAATATATCTATTTGGACCTAAACTGATACCATGTAATATAAACCAATAAAATTGTATCAGGTCAAAAATCTGATACAATTTCATCTGATTAACACATAATTTAATCAGGTCAGATCTAAACTGATGTAATTAGATAACAACTGATACAAATAAGAACTGATACAATTTTATCGGGCCATTTTTCGGATCAAATGGTATATGGATGAATCTAAGTTATATATTACCATACAAAGCTCCATATTGGTGCTATTTAAACAATATATTGTCATATATGGTGCCATCATATATGGTAACTCATCAGCAACTACAATATAACTGTATTTCAGATGCTATTAATTGTATTTCAGAAATTTTAAATGTATTTTAGAAATTATGGAATGTATTTCAGAAATTTATTAATTGTATTTCAGAAATAATCAAATCTATTTCAGAACTTGTTGATGGTTTATCATAGTTAATAGAGAAAAATTTCTAAATTACATTTCATAATTTCTGAAATACAATTGATAATTTCTGAAATACAGTTTGATAATTTCTGAAATACAGTTGTGAATTCCAGAAATACAATTAATTTCTGAAATACAATTGATAAAACTGAAATTCAATTGACTAGTTCTGAAATACAATTCATAAATCTGAAAAATAATTGATAAGTTCTGAAATACAATTGATAAAACTGAAATTCAATTGATTATTTCTGAAATACAATTGATAAATCTTAAAAACAATTGACACAATTGGAAATGGTGTAGAGCGTTAAAAATATGTAAATAAAATTATTTTTAAAAAATATTCAATTTAATAAAAAAAAAATATAATTTTATAAAAACATTTATAGAAAATAAAATTATAATTTTATAAAAAGAAATTCTTTTGAATGGGGGAAATGTTTTTAGTTCATCTGTTATTTTTAAGTAAATGAATGTTATTTTAGTTTGACTCAAGATCATAAATTAATATCACTTTCTGTTTAAATTATTTTCAAATCAAAGAAAGATGATACAATTTTTACAAGTAAATTACAAAGAATAAAAATTATTGAAAAAATTTCGATCAGACCAGCAAGGAGAATGCGCATTTTTATAAAAAAAAATGCATAGCCGTGAAAGGTATCGAACTCGAGACCTTCTGAGTTTAAACCTTATTTTAACAAAATATTGTAATTTTTATAAAATCAGTGCTCTTCCAGTGTATTATTTTTTGAACTATTGTCAATATCTGTCTGGGATCTTATTTAATCCCAAATAAATGGAGATCTTACGTAGTACCCAAATATAATGCGGGATCTAATTTTAGCTGTCATTTTTCTGGATAGTTTCAGATGTCAATCTCCAAATATATTGCTGTTTCTAATTCGATCTGCAATTTATGGGATAAATTAAGATCCTACCAAATCCCCAAATATATCACTGGATTTAATTCGATCTGCAATTTATCGGAAAAGTTAAGATCTTACGCAATCCCGAAGTTATTACTGGATCTAATTTTATCTATAATTTTTTGGATAAATTTAGATCTTACTTAATCCCCAAATATATTTCTGGATCTAATTCGATCTTCCATTTTTCGGATCAAATTAGATCTAAGTTTATCCACAAATATATAGCTGGATCTAATTCGATCTGCCATTTTTCGGATAAATTTAGATCCAAGTTTATCCCCAAATATATTGCTGGATCTAATTTGATCTGCCATTTTTCAGATCAATTTATATCTAAGTTTATTCACAAATATATAGCTGGATCTAATTCGATCTTCCATTTTTCGGATCAAATTAGATATAAGTTTATCCACAAATATATTGCCACTTTTTCGGATCAAATTAGATCTAAGTTTATCCACAAATATATTGCTAGATCTAATTAGATCTGCCAAAATTGAGATCAAATTAGATCTATGTTTATCCCTAAATATATTGCTGGATCTAATTCGATCTGCCATTTTTTGGATAAATTTAGATCTAAGTTAATCCACAAATATATTGCTGGATCTAATTTGATCTGCCAGTTTTCTATTCAGTTTATATCCAAGTTTATCCACAAATATATTGCTGGATCTAATTCGATCTGCCATTTTTTGGATAAATTTAGATCTAAGTTAATCCACAAATATATTGCTGGATCTAATTTGATCTGCCATTTTTCAGATCAATGTATATCGAAGTTTATCCACAAATATATTGCTGGATCTAATTAGATGTGCCATTTTTTGGATCAAATTAGATCTAAGTTTATCACCAAATATATAGCTACATCTAATTCGATCTGCCACTTTTTCGGATCAAATCAGATCTAAGTTTATCCACAAATATATTGCTAATTAGATCTGCCAAAATTGAGATCAAATTAGATCTATGTTTATCCCTAAATATATTGCTGGATCTAATTCGATCTGCCATTTTTTGGATAAATTTAGATCTAAGTTAATCCACAAATATATTGCTGGATCTAATTTGATCTGCCAATTTTCCATTCAGTTTATATCCAAGTTTATCCACAAATATAT
Organism: Leucophora obtusa; assembly: GCA_949987735.1. Classification (NCBI taxonomy): domain Eukaryota; kingdom Metazoa; phylum Arthropoda; class Insecta; order Diptera; family Anthomyiidae; genus Leucophora; species Leucophora obtusa. The sequence goes on along the minus strand of OX465295.1, from coordinate 267,336,674 downwards.
TGCTGGATCTAATTCGATCTGCCATTTTTTAGATAAATTTAGATCTAAGTTAATCCACAAATATATTGCTGGATCTAATTTGATCTGCCATTTTTCAGATCAATGTATATCTAAGTTTATCCACAAATATATTGCTGGATCTAATTAGATGTGCCATTTTTTGGATCAAATTAGATCTAAGTTTATCACCAAATATATAGCTACATCTAATTCGATCTGCCACTTTTTCGGATCAAATTAGATCTAAGTTTATCCACAAATATATTGCTAATTAGATCTGCCAAAATTGAGATCAAATTAGATCTATGTTTATCCCTAAATATATTGCTGGATCTAATTCGATCTGCCATTTTTTGGATAAATTTAGATCTAAGTTAATCCACAAATATATTGCTGGATCTAATTTGATCTGCCAATTTTCTATTCAGTTTATATCCAAGTTTATCCACAAATATATTGCTGGATCTAATTCGATCTGCCATTTTTTGGATAAATTTAGATCTAAGTTAATCCACAAATATATTGCTGGATCTAATTTGATCTGCCATTTTTCAGATCAATGTATATCTAAGTTTATCCACAAATATATTGCTGGATCTAATTAGATGTGCCATTTTTTGGATCAAATTAGATCTAAGTTTATCACCAAATATATAGCTACATCTAATTCGATCTGCCACTTTTTCGGATCAAATTAGATATACGTTTATCCACAAATATATTGCGGGATCCAATTTGATCTTCCAAAATTGAGATCAAATTAGATCTAAGTTTATCCCCAAATATATAGCTGGATCTAATTGGATCCGCCATTTTTCGGATCAAATTAGATCTAAAAATATCCGCAAATATATAGCTGGATCCGCCAATTTTCGGATCAAAATAGATCTAGGTTTATCCCCAAAGATATCACTGGACCTCCCAATTTTGAGATATAACTTGATCTTAGTTTATCCCCATATATACAATGGGATCTAATACGATATGATTGGATACACCCAATTTTGAGATCTAATTGGATCAGCTAGATATTACAGCAGATCTTAAACAATATCAAATTGGATATAATTAGATATTGCGCGAGATCAATTTTTTTTACTCGGGCTGGTAGTTATATTTTGTTTAAATGATACCATATATAATTATATATTGCTAAAATGCCAATATATGCAATAAGATCAGCCATGCTATGTAATATACACCTAATCATATATACCATATCTAATATTATAATACCATACCCAAGTAAAAAAAAATGATATGGAGCCATATGAAGTTATATTTAATTATATATAATATTTTATGTAACTAGATATAATTATATCCGAAAAATGAGAACGTCTTATTGTATCATATTGTATCGAATTGTATACAATTGTATATAATTTCGTACAATTTGATACAATTTTATGCAATTCGATACAATTGTATCCGAATTTTGTCCTCATCCAATTACATCAAATTATATCTTTTTGTATAAAATTCTATAAAATGTTATAAAAGTGGACATAGTTTGATACAATTATATCTAAAAATTGACCTTATATTTTTTATCATATTATATATGACCATATCTAACAATATAAAAAATTATTTTTTTAAATAAAAAAATATATACAATATCTGGAGATCAGACCTGAGGGATTTCAATTACAATTATTGTAATTTGTAATTGAAAATTTTCAATTACAATTACAAATAAATGTAATTGAAATTAAAAAAAAATCAATTACATTTCATGTAACTGTAATTTAAAATTTTCAATTACAAATTACAAGTAATTTGTAATTGAAAATTTTCAAGAAATTACAAGTAATTTGTAATTGAAAATTTTCAAGCACGAACCACTTGAGTATAGTAATTATTACTCACGATCACGTGTGAATAACGTGACTCACGAACATTTCTAGTCACGCGCCAATCCCTAGTAATTATTAAATCTAAAACTAGTAGTATCGGTCAAAGTAGTTCGGCCAAAAAGTGACATTTAGTCGATTTTCTGTTATTTGAAAGCATTGTGGAGAAATTTTCATACTACTAAATTGTTTGTTGAGCGGATTTAATTCGATTTTCAGTGTCAAATTTAAGGAAAACTCCGTAGTTTAGCTGTAAAGCTAACTGTTCGGCCGCCGCACTTTTATCAGTTTGGCCGAACTTTCGGTGGCCGAACAGTGAATTTGTTGCTTAACTTTGGAATTTTCCTTAAGTTTGACCTTCAAAATGCATTCTAATCGGACCAACAAATATTGTTTCATAAGCAAAATTTGTCCATAAGGCTTGAAAATACCAAATACCGACAAAATATATTTTCCAGCTGAACTGTTCCGTCGGACACTAAAAACTAGTTCAAAGTCATTGTTAACATGGAACCACATATAATATAATACGGTTTTATATGGACCTTGTATATTTTTATATAAAATCACTTTGAAAAAATTGCTTATGTGGGATGATATATAATTACAGATGATTTTATAAAGAACGTTACATTGTTATATATTAAAGAAATCATGAAATATTGTATGTATGGAACCATATTGTATATGTATATATGGGTTCATTTTGGTCAATATATAATCATAACTAACACAAATTATAAAATATTTCTTATATGGCTCCACATATAGTTTTATATTATTATGTATAGCGCCATACTAAATTATATATAAACGCATATGTAATTATATCTTTTATATGTTAATTTATGTACTTATATATAGCACATACAATTATATGTAGGCCAGTATGTAATAATATAAAATAACATATGTCTCCATCAGTGTTGCCACCAGTAAAACAAAAAATTACACAGCTGTAGGTCAAAAATTATCCAAAACCGTATGAAATTACACAAAAAATTATAATGTTTTATATTATTTCAAAATAAACTCTCCTGAGCACAGTGGGGAAGAAAAAAAATATTTTGGACTAATATGAAATTTCACGCTGTAAATCTGGACTTCAAAGTTTTGCAATTCTTTTATTTATAAACCGATTTTTAAAGACATCATCTTTGCCATCTGCAAATAACAAAAATTATTTGCATTTTAGAACTAAAACTTTGCATTTTTGCAAATAACCTGATCCGAATTTTTGCTTTCTACAAAAGCAACTCCAGGCCAATTTTTCTGAAAAATATTGTAACAAGTTATCCAATTAACTAAAGGGATTTTCAATGCAATATCTTTTTCAGGCTTACAATTGCGTGCTTTTAAATTTGATGTTGGATTTAGAGAATTTTAAAATATTTTGACTCTGCTCCACCTTGCTTCGTTAACAAAATTTTTTCTGGTCAAAGCCAAGTATCGTGTTAAATACAGAAAAAAATTTCAGAGATTAGAAATTAAGAATCATAACAAACTCAAATTTTCCCACTCTTTTGCTGGATTTTTAAATGGTCTTGCAAACCAAAAGAATTTTTAAAAGAAGCTTGACAATTATTTTTGCAAAAAATAAACAAAAGATGCTTGAAACATAAAAAAATATATAGCAATATTTTTGATTTCTTCTAAATTGGGTTTAGTGTTGAAAAAATTTACAAAATTAATTCACCAGAAACTGAAGATTTGTGGTAAATGTTTCGTCTAAATATCGACTAATTGTTATTAACTTTTAAAAATTGACTGAAATTTCTGTAAAAAGTGAAATTACACAAAAACAACACAAAAATTTCATTATTCAAAAATTATTCAACGAATGTGTAAACAGTCGCGTTTTTGAATAATTATTCAAAAAGTGGCAACACTGGTCTCCATATTAAAACCTTTGAGGAAAAAATATCTAATATATGACTATATAAAAGTATATATGCTTGAATTTAAAAGCATATGTGGCCATATGTAACTATAAGTTAATATATGCAATTAGATAAAATAATATATGATTATATCATAACTTTTTTACTCGGGTATCTAAGGAAAAAATTTGGAAAAAGGCGTCATATATTATTATATATGGATATATATAACGACATGTCAAATTTATATTGTAATATATGCCACATTATATATAATTTTTTTTACTCGGATTATTATATGCAAACGTTTTTACTCGGGTGTGTAAAAAGTACTTATTTAAACTATTACGCTTAAGGCACGATTGCTGAATGTTCAGTTAGCTACTAAGTGGGACTTTAACTAACATATTTGTTGTTGTTTTCCATATAAGATTTCAATTTAACTGTCGGCGAAATTTAAACTGAACATTCAGTAATCGGGCCTAAGTCATTATTTTATATTTAAAAGCAATCGCTACAATAGGCCGTTATTAGGAAGTCATTATTTTATATTGTAAAATAATGCAAAACGTAATGATATATTAATTTTGGTAATGCAGATAGTAATGAGGTTTTATTACCAATATGTTGCTGGGATGTTAAAAAGTTAGGCCAAAGTGCAGTTTATGGGGTTTCGTCAAAAAAAAAATATGACCCCCTCTGGAATTAAAAAAAAATTAATTTTAGGAGGGGCTCGGTCCCGGGCGGCCTGTGGGGGGTAAAAAACGGGTGGACATAGTAACATCCCAGCAAAAAAAAGATGCCGAAGCAGTAGAAGAAGCACTACAATTGATGATCTAGATGTACTTCTTTTTTAACATAAACACTAATGATTTTAACATTAAGTTGTCATAGGAGAGGGGTACTCCTATTTCAACATTTGTTCAGTACTTTTTGCACGAGTGCAAAGAAAGCTCTTTTTCACCATTTAAAAGTTAAAAAAAAATTCTTTACAAAAAAAAATTATAATTTTTTTTAATTTACAAAAGTTTTTTTATTGCCGCCACCGATGATGGAACTTGCGACCAGAGATACAAGCCAGCCGACTTTAGCCGGTCAGCCACCGCCAGCCGACACCTTTGCTAAGCCGATTCAGCCGCCGACAATAATCGGCTTAGCCAATTTTCGGCTAAAGCCGATAGAAAAATGCAAAAATATTAATTTTTTTAAAAATTTGTTTATTATGTATATGAATTATTTGAAAAGTAAAACTTTCTTGTTTTGAGATAACGTTGGTTTTTAAAATGTTTTGCATCAAACTGGTGGTAGCACAACCATGCGATTTTGTTGATAATACAATTCTACATGTTTCCGCATTATAAGGACTGCGTTTGAAAAAAATTTCCATTATAAAATCGAAAAAAAAAACTAATGAAACAGTCATTCAAATTTAAAAATAAAAGCCATTTTATAACCGTATTTTTTAAGATTAACATTATTATAAAACTATATATACCATTTTTTATTATTTTTATTTTACAAAATTTTCTAATTTTTCTGATGCCTTTCCATCAACGTTTTTATTGTATTATTAAATACCTTTCGAGCTGCTAAATACCACTTGCCTTTCCTTTGACATTTGAGTTAACTCTTCAAAGCTCTGTTAATTAATTCGTAACAAAAGAAATCGAACGAGCACAAATATGAATTAATTCCATTCAATAAATCGTCGACCGGCCTACAAACTTTCACATGTGTTTTTTTAGCTAAGGCAGCTAAGTTGTTTTGTTTTAAATATTTCTTAAATAAGAAAGTTGTTTGAAAAATTCTTACCTAAGAAATATTTAAGAAACAAATCGATCTTAGTTCTGATTATAAAATTGACTATAAAAGTTTTTCTTTAAGAAAAATTATTAGAATCGCAAAGTTGTTCAATAATAGAAATATAACGCATAATCTTTTTTGGTGAGTTAAATAACTTATATTTCATAGTTTTCTAAACGAATAACACTGTGAGACAAATGGTAGGGGTCAGTGATCGGGAAGGGTTCAAACTACCGGGGAAAGTTATATCGGTAAAAAAGAAGTTATACGTGTCCCGGCGTTTCGCTGGGTCACCCCTAGGAATCGAGATATATCGATTTGACCTTTGGTGGTCTTTTTTTGACAACTCGAGAACCACTAGTCCGATTTTGCTCAAACAATTTTAAAAAAATTAAAAATTACAATTCCTTTAATCTGTTCATATAACGTTTTTCTATATACTCAACAGTTTTGCCGGTAAAAATAAATGTATGAAGAAAAAAATATTTTTTGCCTAAAATATTAAAAAAAAGTAATAAACAAAAGGTTATTGATTTTTATGGTAGCGGTAACAAACATTTATTTTTACCGACAAAACTGTTGAGTATATAGAAAAACGTTATATGAACAGATTAAAGGAATTGTAATTTTTAATTTTTTTAAAATTGTTTGAGCAAAATCGGACTAGTGGTTCTCGAGTTGTCAAAAAAAGACCACCAAAGGTCAAATCGATATATCTCGATTCCTAGGGGTGACCCAGCGAAACGCCGGGACACGTATAACTTCTTTTTTACCGATATAACTTTCCCCGGTAGTTTGAACCCTTCCCGATCACTGACCCCTACCATTTGTCTCACAGTGTTATTCGTTTAGAAAACTATGAAATATAAGTTATTTAACTCACCAAAAAAGATTATGCGTTATATTTCTATTATTGAACAACTTTGCGATTCTAATAATTTTTCTTAAAGAAAAACTTTTATAGTCAATTTTATAATCAGAACTAAGATCGATTTGTTTCTTAAATATTTCTTAGGTAAGAATTTTTCAAACAACTTTCTTATTTAAGAAATATTTAAAACAAAACAACTTAGCTGGTTCTCGAGTTATGTCAAAAAAAAAGATATATCTCGATTCCTAGGGTGACCCAGCGAAACGCCGGGACACGTATGACTTGTTTTTGACCGATATAACATTTCCCGTTGGTTTCATCCCATCCCGATTTTGACTGTCGCATAGTGTAATTAGTTAATATCTAACTAGGAAATTTATTCAAACTAAACATTACTATATTATTTTAATGAAATTTCAATATTTTGAAGAAAAAAGAATTGTAAGATGAACATCTCACTGTTTTTGACCACCTCGGTAATTTATGTGATCAGAATATGGGGTTATAAAGGATTCGTCCGAGGTAGACGAATTAGACAGGTTGATCTTAGATTTCTTTTCTCTATCATAATAATCGGAAAATATAGTTTGGAACACATTCCTTGTACGAGGTTTTCTTCAGAAAAATAGATGCACTATTCAGAGGTTTGTATAAAAACATGGCGATTTTGATAGGAAAATTTATGAACATTTTATTAGAAGGCAAGGAATCATTTTTAAGTTTTTTTTTGTGTGAAAAAATTGTAAGCATAATGCTGAAAGTGTTTGTTGGGATTAAGAGTGTGAGAATAGCCAAATAAACAGCAGAAAATTAATGGGTCGCTTGCCCACCCCAGGAAAATGGTCTAGGTACGCCTATGAAGAAATGGGACAGTAATATATTAAGTGTGTTTGTTTACATGCTATTTTTTTACTAGATTTACCATTTTTACCAGTTTTACTCAAAAATCCGTTCGAGTACAAAAAAAAATAGTAAGGGAACTCACGATGGGTATTGCAAACGATGCAAATGATTGCACCAGCACAACAACAAAATGTAAGTATTTGCATTTGCAATAAAAAACCTTTTAGCAAAAATCGCTTTGCCTATAAGCTAAGTTGCAAATAAAACAAAACATCTGTTTTTAACATATCAGCCGACATGTTAATATTTATAAAATAAGAAAATGTAATAAAAAAAATTGCTTTTGATTTTTTATTAACATAAATTTTTTTTTTATTTATTATTTTATTATTATTTTTATGATCCACAAATTTTCTCAAAAAATACGATTTATTTTTACTTTTGACGTAAACAAAATCACTGTTGCCAATTTAGCTATTTTCTCGTCAAATTTTACCATTTTCAGCTATTTTCTAGTGATTTTTTAGTTTGATTTAGCGATATTTTTAAGAAAAAAGTTGGCATAGCAAATTGAAAATATGCACATTAGAGAACCCATGAAATACATATATGGAATTTGCAAATATAAGAGGGTTAAAATATTCCACAAAAATATTTTTGATGAAATTCTACTATAAGTCTCTGAAGACATCAAGGTTTAAAATTTAAGTTCAATGCCAGAAATAAGTCAAAACTTAAAATGTGTTTAAGGGTTAATTTCGTACTTATAAATACACAATTGCCTCTCAAATGCCAACAAACCTAAATTTTAGGAGGAAACCATGTGAATCTTCTATTTCATGTAAAACTCTATGTGGAACATTTCTGTGGAGTATTTTAACCCTCTAACTCTTCAGCTTACGGGTCTTTTTGTCCCTTTTAAAAACGGCGCCAAAAAAGTCCCTTTAATTGAAGAGTTAAAGGGTTAAATATTTCTAGAAAACTGTACCTCGTAGTGTTTTACATAAGTTCGCTGAACACATCCTATACCCAAAATGGAAGATTCACATGGCTTCCTAGTGCACATATATAAAAAATCTATAACTTATCAGTGTTTAGGATTTCTGTCATGCAATGGACGAAATAAAAAGACTTATTTTGCTTTTAATCTGCTCTAAATTTCCTATTATATGATGAAGAGTTTACGTATTTAGAATTCTCCAGAATTAAATGAGAGACAAATAAAAGTTTGTTAAAAGTTTGCATAAAGAAAATGTTTGCCTTTTCATTGTGCAAACAACAGCTATGTAACTTGATCACCAGAAACTTCTATTTTAAAAGTTATAGATGGATAAATCCATGAACCTTTTTTAGGGTAATTTTGAGGACATAAATGTAAACGGCCTGGTCGGTTTACATCGCAGAAACCCAATTTTTGCACATATCTTATTTTTTACTCTCATCCTATCCGAAAATGAGCGGGGAGCTGCAAAAATAACACTTTTGCACATATGGGTACTCTAATGCACATGTACCATCGTGAATACCCTTAGTAAGAACTAGTAAAAAATTTAAGGGGAAATTTTACTAGTTTTTTCTTGAAAAATTTCTTCCAGCAAAAACTAGTAATGTTTTTTTGTTTAACAAACGATAAAATTGAACTCATTTTTATCTGAATCGTTATTAACCCTTAAATGCATGGTGTAGCCATTTGGCACACACCGGTTTTTTAGTAAAAAAAAAAAACCACTTGATGCACAGAACTGCATTTTTGGGAATTAGGGGCCCCTTCTGTACATAGTGTTCCTATAGATTAGCGCAGAATTTTTAAACAGTTAGAGTAAAAATCTTGGCTTTGCTCTGTATATTTGTGAAAAATCTAAACCAGGCGTTTTTTTTTACAAAAAAGTGTAATAATCAAAAATATTTGTTTAAATATTTAAAGTGGTATTCTCGCTATAAAATTCATTTCGGTGACAACAAATGTATAAATCAGAGATCCAAAATAACTGTTATATTTCTTAAAAAGTCACCACCCAAATTTAATTATATTTCAATTTGCACTATATTTTATAAATCATATTGCACAAAAAAATCACAAAGTTTGGCAAAGATTTGAATTTTTTCTATTTTTATATTTTACTCTATAAATTTCTGTTGTTTTTTTGATTTTTATTTTAAAACTTTTTATAAAAGTTACAGAATGATTTTTTGAAAAAATTAAGCACTAACTTTTTTATTTTATAATAAAATAAAAATTAAAAATTTACCTAAATTGAATGCCGGAAGTTGCTGGAATATACATATTTACTCACTTTAAATCACTGTTCAATCTTTTATTAACACTAGTTGACATCATCAGGATATTATAATTGTTGATTTATATTCTTAATTGTTATTTTTTGATAAAGAAAAAAAAAACACAAAATAACTTTTATTATTTTTGAAGAAATAAAAATCGTGTTTGGATTGTTTTTGTTTCAATTAAAAATAAAAATCAAACAGAGCAAATAAACAGAAAATTAAAAATATTTAAACAAGAAATAATTGTAAAACAATCACTTTTTTGAATAAAAGTTATAACTGTTACGTCCCTGGTATAAATTATAGTTTATAGATTTTTTTTGTTCTTTTTCATACACGTTAAAATAATCACAATTTAGCTATTTGGCAAAAAAAAACATATTTTAATAAAGTAGAATATAAAAACAAATTAATAACTTTGTTTTATTATCATGTTTTTAAAAATAAAACACACTTCTTAAGATCTTGGGCGTTCCTTCTTTTCCTTGTACAAGGCCATCAATGAAACGTTGGCAACCTTGACAACCTTGAAACGTACACCGGGAATATCACCGACGGCATGACCTTTACGACCGAAACCAGCAACCAAAACTTCATCGTTTTCTTCAATGTAGTTCAAGCTACCATCACGAGGTACGAAAGCGGTAATTTTTTTGCCGTTCTTGATTAATTGTACTCTCACGCACTTACGGATAGCAGAGTTAGGCTGTTTGGCTTCAACACCAACTTTTTCAAGTGCGTGAGAAGCACCACCAAAAGGATTGGCCTTCCATCTTGTACCCAAATGAGCCTTTTTGTAGTCTTTGTCAGCCCAACGTTGATCACGACGATGGTTGACGTGCTTTCTGGCTGTACGGAGACCTCTTGGTTTACCCATAATTTCCAAACTTTCTCAAGCAATGGCGGAAATAAACAATAAAAATCACCTTTTTTCAAAAATAAATTTTGTTTGGTACTTTTCTTGAAATGTACACACCTTTAGAAATCATATATAAAAAAATGGTTGAAATCGAAGAGATCATGCATTTAAGGGTTAAATTAATTAAGTTTTATGACTCGCATTAATGTTTACACTCGCGAATGTTTTTATGCGATTTTCGTTAATTTTTGTATTGATAGTTTACTTTTCTTACAATTTTTTTGTTTGATTACTTTTGAATATTTTGACAACTTTTTAAATATTTTTTCTCTTTTACTAGTTTTACCAAAGAGTATACATAATAAAGAGATTGGGGGACTCTCTATCACTGAGAAAGCATTTGTTCTATTATGTGCCTTGGAACAGGAACATACTCAAACCAATATCACCCAGCAAACATGGCATTACGAAGGAGATTCTCCGAACATATCGCCAGGAAGAAAACATTTATTGCCGGCAATATCAATTTCGTATTCCGGAAGTTTCCTCCGTCGGAAACAACTGTTACACTAAAACAATACTTCCAGGCAATATGAAAGCAATACCTCATATGGAAGATAAAAGGGATATCGCTAAATAAACTCCCGGTACAATAAAAAAAACGATTTAATTTCTTCATTATTAAATTTAAGCCCGAAAAACAATAGGCCTATTTTTTAATCACTGGATTTATTTTTGGATTTATTTTATTTTGTTAAAAAATTAATGCTTTGTTTTTTAATTTGAAAATTTTATAATTTTTATTAAATTCTTATACTTATTCGCCAATAAAATGTGCCGGAAAATCATTAAATTTTGTAAAAATGTGAACACAGGAATTGAAATAAGCTAAATCCAAAATGGATTTAAAAAATAAATAAATCCGTTTTGGATTTAGATTAATTTTATTCCAGAAATTCCATTTTCACAAAACTTAATTTTTTTCTTTCACATTATATAAGGGAATAAGTGTTATATCTGTTTAAAAATTGAAAAACAAAATGTGGATTTTTTAACAAAATAAAATAAATCCAAAAATAAATCCAATGATTAAAAAAAACGCCAAATATCTGCATACATAATCCATTGACAAACTTATAAATTATCTTGATTTCATCTTAGCAGATTTTTCCCGCGCAATTAATCTTAACTTTTCACGAGTTTATTTCCTATATATCTTTTGATTGTTTTTGTACAAATTTAGTTTTAATTTTTTCCAAATTGATAAAAGATTTCAAACAAATTTGCTTTATCTTCCAAATGATACAAAGGTGATGTTGCCGCAATATTGTCATAAAAAGTTATGACAAAAGATAAAATTTTTGAATTATTTTTTCCAAATATTGCCGAATTATCTTCCAAGTGATAAAAGGAAGACAATTTCAAACTAAATACTACTTGATTATTTTCCTTCAAATGACAAACAGAAGATATCGCTTTAATATCTTCTTGGAAGGTATATTTTAAATGTTTGCAGGGTCATTATGTGCGCTCTTTGTATGACTCAAAACATCGATTGTAACCAGGGATGGAACATAATAATTTAGTTATAAAAATCAAGAATGGAACTGTACTATGGAATTATACTATTCCAACAGTATTATAGCCCTAGATTATGAATTTTAAAAAACCATACGTAAAAAATTGCAAAATAATATTGAAATGCGAAATAAGTCTTTGGGGTTCAAAAAATTAATGAAAAGATTTACATTCTGCAAACGATGGCAAAATATTCTTTTTTTGCAACTAACCACCAAACCTTGTTTTATGAAATGTGCATTATACTCCGTATATTATAAATTTAAAAAACCGCACTTAAAAAATTGCAAAATAATAGAGGAACGCGAAAAAAATAATTAAATTGGTAGAAATAACTAATATGGTAGTAAAAAATAATTAAAAAACTCAATCAGCGATTAACAATCTGCAAATGAATACAATGCCGCAAAAATTTTCCTTTTTGCAAATATTTTTTTCGCGATTTATTTATTTTTTTTTTTGCAAACTAAGCACCAAACTTTTGTGTATAAAATTGGTACTATAGACCCTAGATTATAAATTTAAAAAAACCACACTTAAAAAATTGCAAAATAATCGCGGAAAGCGAAAAAAGGCTTTATGGTACAATAAATTAATTAAAAAACTTAATCAGCGTTTTACATTCTGCAAACAAATATATTGATGAAAAAATTTTTCGTTTTTGCAAATTTTATTTTTCGCGATTTTTTTTTTGCAACTAGCCACCAAACTTTGTTGAATGAAATGTGTATTATAGTCCTTAGATTATAAATTAAAAAGAAACGTACTTAAAAAATTGCAAAATAAAAGCGGAACGCGAAAAAAGACTTTGTGGCAGAGCTTTAAAGAATTAATTCCTTTTTGGAATGAATTCCCAAAAATTTAATTCAATTCTTTAATTCAAGGAATGAATTCATCAATAAGACATAAGCAAGAATTAATTCCTGTGAATGAATTCAAAGAATTTAATTTTATAGAATGAATTCCCTGACCAAAGCGTAAAGAATTAAAATTAAATAATTCATTCACTAAAGAATTCATTCAACACTATTTAATTCAATTTGAAGTCAAGGAATTCATTCAATTCTAGTTAATTCAACTTTTGGCTAAGGAATTCATTCAACTGTGCACTTAATTCAACTTTTGATCAAGGAATTCATTCAATTCTAGTTAATTCAACTTTTGGTCAAGGAATTCATTCAATTCTAGTTAATTCAACTTTTGGTCAAGGAATTCATTCAAGTTCAACTTTTGGTCAAGGAATTCATTCAATTCTAGTTAATTAAACTTTTAGTCAAGGAATTCATTCAATTCTAGTTAATTCAACTTTTAGTCAAGGAATTAAATTTATTTCATTTAATTCCCTAAGGAATTAAATTTTTTTCGTTTAATTCCCTAGGAATTAAATTTTTTTCGTTTAATTCCCTGAATTAAGTTTCAATTCCTAGGGAATTAAACGAAATAAATTTAATTTTTTGACTAAAAGTTGAATTAACTAGAATTGAATGAATTCCTTGACCAAAAGTTGAACTTGAATGAATGCCTTGACCAAAAGTTGATTTAACTAGAATTGAATGAATTCCTTGACCAAAAGTTGAATTAACTAGAATTGAATGAATTCCTTGATCAAAAGTTGAATTAAGTGCACAGTTGAATGAATTCCTTAGCCAAAAGTTGAATTACCTAGAATTGAATGAATTCCTTGTTGAATTAATTCATAAAATTTTATGAAGGCATTAGAAAAAAGTGAATGAATTCCTTTAATATAAATCGAATGAAAAAAAAGGAATTCAGGGTTTGGTGAGGGAATTCATTCCCAAAATATAAATTCAGTTCAAAATAATACCCTGACCACATAGTGGTGTAGGGTATAAAAAGGGAATTAGGGAATTAATTCTTCGAAGCTCTGCTTTGTGGTACAAAAAATTAATTAGGAAACGTAATCAGCGATTTAGATTCTGCAAACAAATATATTGATGCAAAAATTTTCCTTTTTGCAAATTTTATTTTTCGCGATTTTTTTGCAACTAGCCACCAAACTTTGTTGTGTGAAATGTGTATTATAGCCCATAGATTATAAATTAATAAAAACGCACGTAAAGAATTGCAAAATAATAGCGGAATTTTAAAAGATCAAAAATTTAATCCCTAGGTTATATATTTAAAAAAACCGCACTTAAAAAGTTGCAAAATAACGGCGGAATTCGGAAAAGGCTTTATGGTACAGAAAATGAATTAAAAGAGGTAATCAGCGATCGACATTCTGCAAACGAATATATTGTTGCAAAAATTTCGCTTTTTGCAAATGTTTTTTTTTTCGCAATTTGTGCTAATATTTGCTAATATCTAAATATTTATTTTTAATTTTTTTTTAACGATCCCAAGAGGAAGCTATTTTTTAGTTACTTACATTTCTAAATATGTAAGAGCGATCTAACATTTTTTGGTATAAGAGCCCGTTTAAGTGAGCCTTTTCCATCCCTGATTAACCAGTCGGAGTTCGTTCCTGTTCCAAGCCGCATAATATATTTTCAAATAAAAAATATTGAGAGAGTTGCAAGGCCATTGGTTTTACTAGAAATGTAATCGTACAAATCTATTGATTTAAATTCGAAGCATTGAAAAATATTCATAAAACTCTTGATAATTCGTATTTTAGAATTTCTAGAAATATTTATTAGGTTAAATCACAAAATTTATTGTTCTCGTCTAGGAGAGGCATTTAACATTTAAGATATCAAAGAAAAAACAAAAACAACAAAATGTGAATGTTCCTTTCAAATGTGAATTTTGTTTTAAGTTCAAATTAAGCACATACAAGTTATAAATCAGTGGTGTTCAGCCCATAGGACAATTGTCCCTGCTCAATTCACATGTATTCTTACACTCTTGCTTTTAGTCGTCACTGAAACAGCGACGAATGAACATGAGTACGGATATACGCTGATTTTTTTTTAATGTACTGAAAAAAAAAAATTAATAACAATATAGGACAAATATTTTATGATTATAAATGCAGATTAAATATATTCAGAGCTTTGAAGAATTAATTCCTTTTTGAATGAATTCACTACCAATCGAATTCAATTTTCTCTAGAATTGAATGAATTCCTTTTCTTAAGTAATTCACTGAATTCGTTCAACTGAACGCGTTCATCAAACAACAAATTCAAAGAATTAATTCAATTGCAATAATTCTTTTTATTAAATCAAATGAATTAATTCACCGGTGAACGCGTTCAATTTTATAAATCGAACGGAAAAAAGTGAATTAATTCCTTACTGAATTAATTCACTACTGAATTCGTTCAATTTCATTTTCGTTCAGTGAATTGAAAAAAATAAAATTAAGTTCAGTGAATTAAAAAAAAATAATAATAAGTTCACTGAATTGAAAAAAAAATAAAATAAGTTCACTGAATTGAAAAAAAATAAAATAAGTTCACTGAATTCAAAGCCTGTTTTCTGCCGTTCAGTAGAAGAAAACAATAATGTACAAATAAAATTTTTAAATAAGCAATTTTACAGCGTGTGCTAGTAAAACTGAACAAATTAGAAACCGGATGCTGTTTATCAACCTACATGATTCAAAAATAAAGCCTTTTACTATTAAAAATAAAAACTTTACAGATATAGATAAATTTGGAAAAAAATATAACTATATTACTATATAACTAGTTTGTAAAATTAATAGTAATATTTTTTTCCAAATTTATCTATATCTGTAAAGTTTTTATTTTTAATAGTAAAAGGCTTTATTTTTGAATCATGTTGGTTGATACACAGCATCCGGTTTCTAATTTGCTTATTTTTACTAGCACAAGCTGTAAAATTGCTTATTTAAAAATTTTATTTGTACATTATTGTTTTCTTCTACTGAACGGCAGAAAACAGGCTTTGAATTCAGTGAACTTATTTTATTTTTTTTTTCAATTCAGTGAACTTATTTTATTTTTTTTCAATTCACTGAACTTATTATTTTTTTTTTAATTCACTGAACGTAATTTTATTTTTTTTAATTCACTGAACGTAATTTTATCTTTTTTTAATTCACTGAACGAAAATGAAATTGAACGAATTCAGTAAGGAATTAATTCACTTTTTTCCGTTCGATTTATAAAATTGAACGCGTTCACCAGTGAATTAATTCATTTGATTTAATAAAAAGAACTATTGCAATTGAATTAATTCGTCACAAAATAAATCGAACGAAAGCAAATATGAATTAATTCCATTCTTAGTGAATTAATTTATCGAATTTTTAATTCAGAATTGAAAAATTGAATTAAGGAATTAATTCTTCAAAGCTATGAATATATTTTATAAATATGTAAATACATTGAAACCATTGATATTAATTTAAAAAAATTGAAAACCTTTTGTTTTACATAGAATAAAAGAAGCCACCCTTATGTATGTATGAATTTTTTTTTCTTTCAAAAATTGTATTTTGTTTATTTTTATTTCTTTAAAACAGAGTAGTATTTATTTATATTTTCCGAAAGTACCTACTTCGTTTTTTACACAAAACATTTTCATATTTTTAATAAAAAATAAATGCATACAGATTCTATTAACACATTCAACATTTCTTTCAATGCAATTCTCATTTTCTCACCAACACAACTACATTTTTAGTTTTGAAAACCACTGTTATAAATTGATTATTGTATATATGCAGGGACGTGCGGTGAAGTTTTTAATTGGGTGTTCTCCACAAATATTTGAGAACAGTGCCAATCTATGGTCATAGGAAAATTACACAAGTGCAAAAAGTACAACAATACTTGCATTCAAGGAAATCAATGATAAACGGTAAAAAAAATTAAAACAATTTAACTTTAATGCTGCGTTCATTTCTATTTTTAAATCCCGAGATTTCAATGGAAATCTCGACCAGAATTCTTGAACGTTTACATTTGCACTTTATGACAGTAGCGAGATTTCTATTTGACAACCGCATTTTTTTTGTAAATAAAGTACAATAAAAAATAACCTTAAATTAAAAATATTACTTAAAACCATTTTATTCATTGGCGGAGTACAATTTACATTATTTTATGTAAAGATCTAACGCCAATTATGTTAGTAAATTCGTTTTTTTTCTAAGGAAGACAAGCTAGAAGCCAGATTTTTTGATGGAAGAAAGACATGCACGCAGTATTGTGTTATATGAAAGTCTAAACATTTGTGAGATTTTCATTAGATTTCTTACATAACTTGCGAATTTATGGGATTTCATTTGTATGGGGAATCTCGGGATTTCACATGAGATTCTGATTGAAGTCTAAATTTTAGTGGAAATCTCGGGATTTGGGTGCAGATGTAAATGCAACCTAAAATTACATTTACCCCCTTATTTTTATAAAGCGAGCGGAATAATTCCGCCAGAAGAATGTGTGTATTTTGTTATTGTAACAAAAATAAAATACATTCCTCTGGAAGAATATTCCCTTTCGCTTTAGAAAAACAGGGGATCAGTAATTGATTGTTGAGAATATTTTGAATTTTCTAAGTTTTTCTCCGTTTCTAGCGTTTTTTCCGTGTTTGTAACAATTTTTAATAATTTTTAGTGATTTTCCTTTCGAAAAAACTTTGTTTATAAATTATATTTTTTACTCTTTCTAATATTTGTTGTTTCATTTCATCAATCCTATATCCCAAGGGTGGGCACGGATGTTTCACCGAGGGTTTTTCATAAATTATAAAGGGCCGCACTATACATTAAAAAAAGTAAAACTACAAATCTTTACATTAAATGAAAGCGAACGGAACTAATGTTTTATTTTATTTTTCATGTAAGAAAAAAATCTCTTCTCAAATCCATTCCAAAACTGGTTCCACAAGAACTCATTGCAAACTCAACTTTTTTCAAATTCTGTTTTGATATTTTTTAATTACATAAGTAGAATTAAACATTTTTGAACACTTTTTTCATATTTTTTGCATTAACCTGCGGTGTCGCGGAATCGGCCAACGAAAATTTAAAACTCAACGAGTAATAAAAGACTGAATATTATTCCGACAACAAAAACATGTATAATAGGGCGGGTCGATTTAATAATCGGCCATGGCTCAGTGAAAATCGTATTCTAGGGATCAAAATAAGAAACTTTGCCGAAGGAACCATACCTCTAAAACGAATTCTACTACCCAACTGTTGACTTTTGTCCCGTAGGGTCAAGTTTTGAAAAATCCCACTTTGACCCATTTAGAGTGCCCTAATCGAGTCCAAATGTATGACCGACCCCCACTAACTTTGGAGGGCCGATCCACCCATGCCAGTGGCACACCCCCTGGAAGTCCCCTGGGAGGTTCCCCATACAAACATTTTAAAAAATCACCATTTCTGGCACTTTATTTTATTATTTTTTATTTATTTTTATTATTTTATTTATTTTTTCTCTTTAGAAATTTATTTAGTCAGAACATATGTAAATGAAAAAATTAATTTAACTTAGTAATAGAAAAGAAAATAAAAAAAATTACTGTTTGAAGTCTTTTTTGCTTTCAAGTCTGGGCAATTTCGAACGGCTCTCTAATGTTGTCACCATAACAGCCTCTACATTTTCCGGTATAACTCGTTTGGAAACGCTAGCTAGCAATTGAACGTGTCGTTCCTACAATATGATTTTCCCTGAGCCATGGGCGATTTTTTTGCCTCCCCACAAATCGACCCGGCCTAGTATACATATACAAAATTATATAGTTATATCCCAATTTTGACCTGATATCAGTTTAAAACTTTAATACAATTGTATAAGGTAAATGTCGGATACAATTATATTTTATTTATATCAAATTGAACTAATTACGATCAAACCTGACACCATTACATATAAACCGATAAAATTGCATCAAGTCAAAAATCGGATACAATTCCATCTGATTCACACATAATTTAATCAGGTCTGATCTAAACTGATACAATTAGATAAAAATTTATAAACAATTGATAAAAATATATCGGGCCATTCTTCGGATGAAACTGTATATTTATACAGATATAACTTAATCACATATATGACTATATGTACATAACTATTTTTATTCGGTTTGTTTAAATGATACGATATATCAAAATATATGGTACTATATATGGTAGCATATATTATCATATCTGGAACTGTATTAAAAATGTTGTTGAAATGGCACCATATATCATAATGTATGGTTTAAATGTCACCACATATGGTAATATATTGATACCATATATCAATATATATTGCACCATATATAGTAGCATATATTATTATATCTGAAACTGTATTAAAAATGTTGTTCATGAGGTCCCATATATGAGCACATATTGTTGAAATGGCACCATATATGATAATATATTGTTTAAATGGCACCATATATAGTAATATATTACTTAAATAACACCATGTATAAATATATATGGCACTATATATAGTATCATATATTATCATATCTGGAACTGTATTAAAAATTTTGATCATGAGGTACCATATATGGCCATATATTGTTTAAATGGCACCATATATAATAATACATGGTTTAAATGGTACCATATATGATAATATATGGTTTGAATGGCACCATATATGATAATATATGGTTTGAATGTCACCGTTTATGATAATATATTGCTTAAATAGCACCATATATAAATATATATCGCACTATATATAGTTCCATATATTATCATATCTGGAACTGAATTAAAGATTTTGTTAATGAGGTACCATATATGACCATATATTGTTTAAATGGCACCATATATGATAATATCTAGTTTAACTGTCACCATATATGCTAATATATTGCTTAAATAACACCATATATAAATATATATGGCACTATATTTAGTAGCATATATTATCACATCTGCAACTGTATTAAAAATTTTGTTCATGAGGTACCATATATGACCATATATTGTTTAAATGCCACCGTATATTATAATATATATTTTAACTGGCACCATATATCGTTATATATTGTTTAAATGATACCATATAGAATTATATATTCCTAAAATGCCGCCATATATATTAAGATATAGCTCTATATACAACTATATATGCAATAAGATCAGCCATGCTATGTGATATATAATCATATATACCATATCTAATATTATAAAGGCCGATATCTAATTAGATGAAATTATATGGCATAATATAATTAAAAATTTTGGAGAAAGACCTCATATATAATTATATATGGATATACATAACAACATGTCTAGTTATATATTGTAATATATGCCACATATGATTATATATAATTTTTTTTACTCGGGAGTCTAAAAATTAGTAATAAATCGATAAAAAATTAATTAATTAAATAGAATGCGTTGTTGAATTTAACAAAATGGATTGGTAAAACAACAAAATCATTATGCAATTTAATTAAATATAATTGTTAAGACAACTAATTTTTGTTAATACATTTGACGATATTTTGTCAAAATAATACTACATAAAATAGTTAAACGTCAAAATATAAATCTACTAAACAATGCGTTAAATTGATGGACAGGTTTTGTTAGTTGTATAGTGATCACCCATTCATCAATTTAATATGGATTTTAGTTGATTTCACAGCTGTTTTTGGTTCAGTGTGTTCTTTGGTTATTGTGTATATTTGATTAATTTCAAATAAAGCTTTAAAAAGAAATTGCAATTTTTTAATTTGCAGAAAGAATCATAGTTTAATTTACATTTTGAAATTAATTGTTATTTTTTGGATAACAAGTAGTGTATTATTTTTAGGTTTTTTCAGTTACAATAGAAGATAATTTTTGTTTGAAATATTTCTTTTTTTTTTAATTCTTAAGTATTTAGCATTTACTTTTCCGCAAAATGGAGAAAATTTTTTAAAAATTAAATTAATTAATAACAAATTAATATCAAAAATTTCATCTCTGCAATTAGGCACTACTATTTAATTTGTTTGCTATTTTGATTTCCTATATTTTGTAGTCAGATTTTTTCTTAGATTTTACTTACTATGACTATAAATTATTCACTGATTCATAAAATGAATACATTTTTATACGAATTGATTCATATTTCTTGCAAGCTCTAGCCTTATTTATTAGTAATGTGCAGTATTTTTCTCCGCACAATATGTTTTTGTATGTATGCGTGTTTTCTCTGCAACATTGTGTGCAGTGTTGCCATTTTAGCATATTTTCTGCCAGATTTAGCAGATTGAGTTGGGCAATTGCATATTTTTTTGTAAAAATATGCTAACTGCTTTTTGGCATATTCTGCTGGACAAAAGCAGATTTTTTTGCATATTTTGTTTTATTTAATAAAAGCATATTTTTAGCATATTTTTTAACAAAATAATTTTTTCTGTAACAATAATTTAACAATAACAATGTTTTCATAACTTTTTATTTCATGCGTAATTATTCAATTCTTTTTTCAGTGTAAACTTTTTTAGTAGTATTGATATACTACTATAATTAGGAAATGCTACAAAAACCATAAAAAAATATTGCAAAAATTTAAAATCAGTTAGTTTATTGTGAAAAAATTAAATGGTTTACAAAACAAAAAACAAATTCTTCACATAAAATTTGTTCGATAAACCTCCTATAACTTTGGAAAGCATTTATGAATTAAGGGGTAAATTTTTATATTTATTCTAAGATAGTTTAAAAAAGTATGAAATATAATTTTTTATAAACATTAGGGGTTTTACATATAACCTCGTATTCTACTCGTAAACGGTGTAAACCTGGTATGTTTATGAGTTTAATGTCAAAGTCCATATATAAAAAATATGGTTTGTATTTATACAAGGTTTACAAGGAATTTACGAGTTTATATGAAAACCCTTATTGTTTAAAAAAAGTATTTTTTCATTAATAATACTTTATTAAATAATACTAAAAAAATTATTTAGCAGATTTTCAGCATATTTTTTGTATAAAATTTAGCAGATCTTTAGCATAATGAATATAATAAAAAAATTGCGATTTTTTAATTTAGCATATTCTAAGCATATATTTTTTATTTTAGGATTTAGCTGATTTTAGCATAAATTTTTTAGGAATCTAGCATATTTCCATATAAGAGTTCTGGAAACACTGAATGTGTGTTTTTTTGTGCCTTAGTGTAGGCACAGAATAAGACCGCAGAGGCTAGCGATTTACGCTCTGAGAAAAATAGCGCACGAATAATAGCGCAGTAGTGATTGTCGTTTAAACAAGTTCATTTTTATTTTTTCTTCCTAATGCAGTCTGAAACTGCTTGTGTTAGTTGCTTTAGAGCTGTTGGTAGTATATTTATTAGATGCATAACATGCAGTGGTCTATTCCATAAAGGGTGCTCTGGTGTCAATAGTGATCGTGATTTTAATGTTTTAATTTCATCAAATAATATTGTTTATAACTGCAATAAATGCGCTAAAGGATCTAATAATTTAATTGCTATAATAACATTTTTGTCAAATGAAGTAAGAGAATTAAAAAAGTTATTCAATGCCTGTATATACAACAACAATGCAGTTGAGAGTGCCTCCATTAAAAATAAAAACATACATGCTGAGTCAAGCTTAAATTCAAAAAATAATGATTTACAACAAAAATGTTGTTTAACTCTGAGTGATTCCTTTTCTTCAAGTTCTGCTAATTATGCTTTTCGTAAAGATGTTGTTGTTACAACTGAACAGTGTTACCATATATTTTTTTTAGAAAAACTGTAAAAAAACTGTTTCTTTATACAAAAACTGTTTTTCTAAAAAATTTAAAAAAATCAGAAGAAATTTTGGGATCCCGAAGTATCCTGGGACTAAAATATTATCCCAGGGTCTCAATTTTCAAAATATCGAGATTTGAATAATTTAATGGCGTTTGGCATTTATAGTAATCGACTTTTTGCACGTTTTTGACGTTTTTTTAAAGAATTTTGGTCTCCTAGGCCCGAATCTGAAGTTAAAAAAAGTTCATCGGATCATCCTTCCGAGGAATTTTCCTCGATCATAATTGAAAAAATAGTAGTAAATTGTTATCCAGAATTCCCAAATATTTATTTCAAGAAATAAAGAATCAATTTTGGCTTTTTTGATGAGACATTGTTTTAAAATTTTTTAAAAAAAAATATGAATTGCTAAATTCTATCTTTCATTTAAAAATTATCTGAAAAGTTAGGCTAAAAAATGTCCGTCGGATCTATGACGTGTCAGATTTGGTTTAGCCAATTTTATTCCGTGCTAATTTTTTTTGATTAAATTTGTTTTAAAAATGTTTCGCTTTTCCAGTAAAATTCATTTTATAAACGCGTTATAAGGTTTTCAAATAAATAATTATGCATAAGCACTTTTATATTTTAATTATTAAAATTTAGTTAAAAAAATAAAAAAAATTGTAAATGAAACAAATGTGCCGGTTTAATATGAAAAAACTGTAAAAAAATCCATAAATTTAAAAAAACTGTTTTTTACATGAAAAAAACTGGAAAACTGTTAGGCATCCCAGAAAACTGTAAAAAGCAGGTAAAACTGGCTATATGGCAACACTGCTACTGAACCAAGTAATAATGTTTTAAATTCTAATATGCGAATACGTAGAGCTAGTCTTTGTCTTTCTTTACATGATGATGATGATATTCATAATGATGTTATTGCTACTATTAAACCAAATGATGTTATTGCTGCTACTACGAAGAGCTAGCATTTGTTGCTCTCCAAACTCTGACAATACTGTTCAGTGTTGCCAACTCTTGAAGGCAGGAAAGCACCGTGAGCATTGTGAAAACGGGTACAAATTTACCAAAAATGGGGTAAAAAAGCACGATATTAATTTTTTGAAAAATTTAAGTCCAGAATTTAAAAACACATTTTAGTTTTGTAAAATCGTGTAAAAAAGGTTCAAAAATAACTAAGAAAAGGGATAAAAAGCACCAAACTAATATTTAAAAATTTTGAAGTTTAAATATAACGAAGTTGGTATTTAAAATTGTACTACAAACACTGGACAAATGTATTTTTTGTATAGTTCGTATTATTTTTTCAACTTTGACAGAAAATGCACTGCCAGAAATTTGAAAAAGCACTGTAAATACCCGTTTTTTTTAAAAAAGCACCAAAAAATACCCGAAAATCACTGAAATGGCAACACTGATACTGTTAGCTTAGCTTCAATTGCATACTCTCAAGCAGAAAGTAATATCCCAGTTAACAATACTGGATGGACTAATGTTAACTACAAAAAAAAGAAACGTAAGCCTGTGGTGTTTGGAGATAATAATTCCAAAGACTTAGAAGTTATTGCTAATCAAAAATGGGTGCATATTGCCTCATTTAAGCCCAGCGTAACAGCAGAACAAATCCTGAGTTATGTTGCAAAAGGTGATAATATTTTTAAAACCCATCTAAAATGTTTTAAATTGGTTAAAAAGGAAATTGAGCAGAACACAGCAGTGTTTCTTTTAAAATTGGGATCTCCGCTGAATTATATGATAATCTATTTGAGCCTTCCTTGTGGCCTACTAATGTAAAAGTGCGTCCGTTCTTGTTCTTTCAAAAGCCTATATCTTAAAACATGTATAATATTAATTAATATTTATAATTATTTTATAATTTAATCATAGTCTTTAAGGAAATGATGTTCCATAGACTGAATAAAGAATAATAATAAGAAATAATAAATAACGACGTACAGCGGCAGCGACATAATTGAGCATGTGTTATATATAACAAGGAGACCTTATGCCACTCATATGTCTCTTGGTTTACTGCAAACATAATATACAATGCTAAATGATGAACTAACGAGCTACTAATAATGTTCAATACCACAATTGAGTAAAGAAAACAAAATTTTAATAATTTAAAAATTTATTTATTTATTTTTTTTTTTTGAAAAAAATAGAAAAAGAGTCAGAAGAGCCATTGATTGCCTTTGTTAGCTGTACTCTTTGATGTAGTGAACACCAGCAAAAATAACAGTAGAGTTGACAACATTGGTGAGAGTATGAGAACGAAAAAATGGGAGAATAACAAAAACCGGCATTAAAATAAAATAGATTCTATCTCACAACAGCTACGCCCAGCGATTTTTAAATGTCAAAATGTATGGAAAAAATCACTGCGCTCTTATTCTGGGCCTACACTTAGTTCGACATTTTTGACAGCACATTTCTAACATATATTTATGTTTAAACTAACGTTGCTCATCAAATAGTTTTTCCTAGCAGGTCTGTGATATTTGTTTTGTGAACAAATGTTTCTTTTGCGTGCACTACTATTACTATGTATATCAGTAGTAATAACATTTATTTTCGTAGGAATATTGTGTATGTAGTCTTGAACATCGTGTTTGTATACAAAATACATCACAATAGTACACGATCTACTTAATATAAATACAGTAAGTACCTGATGTGCGGAAATATTATAGAACCTTGGGAAAATTTATAAAAATTTTAAATTTACAAACATGTGAGATATTTTTAAGGTGTGCAGAGAACACCTCCACTCATTAGAGGGAACGTCGCTGTATATATGTCTAGATGCTCAGACATTGATATGTTTTTATTTTTGAGGTTCGCGGTTCAAATCGCTGTCACGGCATAAATATTTTTTTTTTGTATAGATTTATTAAGATATGATCAGTGTTGCCACTTATTGAATAATTATTCAAAAACGTGACTGTTTACACATTCGTTGGATAATTTTTGAATAATGACATTTTTGTGTAGTTTTTGTGTAATTTCACTTTTTATAGAAATTTCCGTAAATTTTTAAAAATCCCGGAGCTTTTTAATCAATTAATAAAAATTAGTCGATATTTAGACGAAACGAGTTTGTCAGTGAAACATTTACCACAAATCTGCATTTTCTGGTGAATTACTTTTGTAGATTTTTTCAACACTAAACCCAATTTAGAAGAAATCAGAAATGCTGTTATGTATTTTTTGTTTTGTTTAAAGCACCGCCTTTTGTTTATTTTTTGCGAAAATAATTGTCAATCTTCTTTTAAAAATTCTCTTGGTTTGCAAGAACACTTAAAAATTCAGCGAAAGAGTGGGAAAGTTTGAGTTTGTTATGATTGTGACTTTCTAATGTTTGAAAATTTTTTTGCTGAAGTTATCATGATACCAGGCGGTTTTCATCGCCTCTTTCGAACATTAACATTTTGTATCGAAAAATGTTAGCCTTTACAGACATGTGTAATTCATATGGTAACATTTTTCGATACAAAATAAGAAGAGAGTGATTTAACAGAAGTTGTGTGAGTTGGTAGCTCTTTTAATTATATGCTCGTTGATGATACTGGACTTTGACCAGACAAAAATGTTGCTAACGCAGCGAGGTGGAGCAGAATCAGAATATTTTAGAATTCTGTAAATCCAACATGTTTGAGATTCCAAAAGAATCGTATGAAATTTTTGAAAAAAATGTTATATTTTTATTTTTTAAAAGAAAATTTGTTGATACACATACGGCAAAGAAATTTAAAAATTTTACAAATACGAATATAAATATTTTTAAAATTGTCCCTGTCTTGCCGACATTTAAAGCTAGAGTTAAACAGGGCTTATGCTATCACATTACGGATGCTATGGAGGATCTACTCCACCTTTTTTTTTTAATTCCAGCTTTGAACCCAGAAAAAAATTGGTTTAATTTTAATATAAACCGTTAAATTTTGAGGAATATGGCAGGAGAATAATTAGCAATTAAGAAATATTTTTGCATGCAGTGCATCTGAATGAAGTAGCCTTTCTGAAAAACATAAAAACTTTGTTCTGAAAGAAACTTTTAATATGGCTAAAATACCATTTTTGTAATATTCAAATTTAAAAGCACGCTATTTTAATCCTGAAAAAGATATTGCATTGAAATTACCTTTAGTTAATAGAATAATTTGTTATAATATTTTCTGAAAATTGCCTGGATATGCTTTTGCAGAAGGCAAAAACACGGAACAGGTTATAGCAAAAATGCTAAATTTTCGTTTTAAAATGCAAATAACTTTTGCACTTTGTAGATGATAGAAATGTTACGTCTTTAAAAATCGGTTTGTAAATAGAAAAATTGCAAAACTCTGGAGTAGAATGGCATAGCTCTTGCAGTTTCGGCCGTCCAAAACTTACAGTGTGAAATTTAATATCAGTCGGTAAGAAATGGCGAAAATATTTGTATTCTTCTCCACTTTGTAAAATAATATGAAAACTATATTTTTTGTTTTTTTGTGTAATTTCATACGGTTTTGGATAATTTTTGATCTACAGCTGTGTAATTTTTTGGTTTACTGGTGGCAACTCTGGATATGATACTGACAAATAGGCAGTTAGTCAGCGCGAATAAAGAAAACATTATTGTGATGATGACAAATAGCTAGTTAGTCAGCAAGAGTTAAGAATAAATGCCTGTGATGATGACAAACTGCCTATGTCAGCGTCACTTAAGTAAAAGTAAAAAAGTTCAGACATGTCTTTAAGACGTCTTTGGTAAATGTAAATGCGACTGCTGAGTTGTCACTTAAACGGCGCTGCTGACATTGTCTTTAAGACACATTTTCCAGTTGCGAAGTCTGTGTTCGTTCCTGTTTGAATGCACATAATATTTTGTTCCACAGAAAGTATTGAGCGATTTACAGGACCATTGCCTTAACTATAAATAAATTTTTCGATAAATTATTCTTTTCATGAAATTTTCCATGACTTTTTGACAGAGATGTGGTTGCATCTCACCGATGATGCTTATGATCTCGGATTTGAGCTCACACTCACAATATATTTTCCATAACCGATAGAGGTTTATTTAAAATGTAATAGGTAAAGTTAGTTTTCAATTGAAGAATCAATTAAAATACATGGAAACATATTGTTTAACTTTTTGTATAAGTCAATAAAAAACAAACAACAAAAAGTACGTATCGTCTGTAGGGGTTGATATTTTCAGTCAAATGTTTTATTTTTATAGTATATTTGGACTGGGCAAAAACTATTAGTTTTTGGTAATTTTTAGGTTTTGAGCCGAAAACTATAAAATTAATTTAGTTTTTCCATACAATTTTCATACAAACTGAAAACCAGATTCTACCTGGTTTTTGCCAAAAACCAAGTAAAAATATCTGAAATTTGTATTTATGATACACCCGATTTCTTTTATAACTAATTTTCGATACACCCTGTTACAACGAATATAGAATTAAAGCAAGTGTCAAAAATATATTTTTAAATTTTTTTTAAATATTTCAGTTTTAGTTTAAAATTGTGTGGTGTTATACATTTTTAAATGTGTTAATAATTTTTCTTAATTAATTTAACCATAAAAACATAAAGAAAAGTGTTTAAGAAAAAAGTGATGTGACTAAGAAAAACTAAAAACTAAACTCTAGATCATAAATTAATATCACTTTCTGTTTAAATTATTTTCAATTCAAAGAAAGATTTGAAAATAATTTAAACAGAAAGTGATATTAATTTATGATCTAGAGTCAAACTAAAAAAGAACATTCATTTACTTAAAAATAAGAGATCAACTAAATATTCCCCCATTCATATTTTAATATATTTTATTTGTATTTAAGAAAATTATATTTGAATTTTAAAATTGTTCAAATACATTTCAAAATTATTCACTTGCATTTAAAAATTTTAAATCTGTATTTCAGAATTGTAAAATTGCATTCAAAATAATTCCATTTGTATTTCAAAATTCTCCAAATGGATTTCAGAAATTTCCAAATGTATTTAAAAAGACTCTATTTGTATTCCAAAATTTTCCAAATGTATTTAATAAAATTCCAATTGCATTTCAAATTTTTCCAAATGTGTTTCAGAAATGTCTACTATTATTTTAAAATCATTTTTACAAACATACATGTTTTCTCTTTCATAATGAAAATTTTATAGGAATTATTATGAAACTTAAGAGAAAGCATGTATGTTTGAAAAAATGCTTTTAAAATAAAAATAAAAAAATAAATTTCTGAAATACATTTGGAAAAATTTAGAATTTTATTAAATACATAAATACAGAAGGGAATGTTAGCTCAAAGTTTGTATAATTTTGTTTATTGTCAATGGCCCTTAAAAACGGAAAAAAGACTGAGAAATTTAATAATTGTTTATGATATTCTTTAGTCTACTATTTTTATTTAACTAATATTTTACTCAAATGGAACTAAATTTTTTTTATTTCTTCAGGGGAGGAGGAAGACCTTTGGATAATAATTTTTTTTAAATGCAATATTATAATTATTGTAGTATTGATTAAATATGCATTCAAAGAAATTTTGTATCCAAAGTTTTACAGATTAAAAAAAAAAATCGTAAGAAGTAAAAAATCTAACTTGAGTTATGCCATTTTTAAGTTTTTTTTTTGCCATTTTTAACTAATTTTTAATAGCTTCAGCTATATATTACATAAATTTTTCTATTAGTATAAGAAATGTTTCAATTTAGATAATCTCAGATTCCGAAACTTTCAACCTTAAGGTACATTTACACGCGAGAGAAAACTGCTAGGGATGGAGCAAAAACACTCCAAAATAGGTAAACTCATTCAAAATAGAGCTAATTAGTGGTAATTTTTGTTTTATCTCAAGCATTTTCTCTCTAGTGTAAATGTACCTAGCTTTTAATTTTAAATTTTTTTTTAAATACATCGTGTTCATGTGTCATGTTGATATTTAACAAAAACAGGAAGCTGTTAGTGTTTTTGTTGGTAAAAAGTTAAGGAAATACATTAATTTCGTTTTAAACTATTAATCGATTAATCGCCAATTTTCTCGAATAAGCGACCCGAATAACCGGTTAATCAATTTTAGTGATTTTTCGAATAATGCAATAACCGGTTAACCGCCTATGTCGAATAATTGGAAACAGTAATACATACTGATGTAAGAATTTTCCTTTTTTGAAATTTGTTCTATGAATTGGGTATTACAGTCCCTAGATTATAAATTTTAAAAAACCACACTTAAAAAATTGCAAAATAACCGCGAAACGCGGTTATTAAAAAATTGAATTAAAAAACTAAATCAGCGATTTTCATTCTGCAAACAAACATACTGATGTAAGAATTTTCCTTTTTAGAAATTTTTTTCCCGCGACTTTTTTTGCGATTTCTTTTTTCAATTAATCACAGAACTTTGTTCTATGAATTGGGTAACTAGTAACTAGATTATAAATTTTAAAAACCACACTTAAAAAATTGCAAAATTATCGCGGAACGCGAAAAAAGACTATGGTACAAAAGTTGCATTTTTGTTTGCAGATTGTTAATCGCTGATTAAGTTTTTTTTATATATTTTTGTGCCAAGAGCCTTTTTTCGCGTTCCGCTATTATTTTGCAATTTATTACTTGTGGTTATTTAGAACCATAACCTAGGGTCTATAAGCCCAATTCATAGAATAAAGTTCGGTGGCTAGTTGCAAAAAATACCGCGAAAAAATGCCGCGCAAAAGAAATTTTGCAAAAAGGAAAATTTTTACATCAGTATATTTATTCGCAGAATGAAAAAGGCTGGTTAAGTTTTTTAATTAAATTTTTGTAGCATAAAATCCTTTTTCGCGTTTCACGATTATTTTACAATTTTTTAAGTGCGGTTTTGTTAAATATATAATCTAGGGACAATAATACCCAATTCATAGAACAAAGTTCTGTGATTAATTGAAAAAAGAAATCGCGAAAAAAGTCGCGGAAAAAAATTTACAAAAAGGAAAATTCTTAAATCAGTGTGTTTGTTTGCAAAATAAAAATCACTGATTTAGTTTTTTAATTCAACTTTTGTACCATAAAGTCTTTTTTCGCGTTCCCCGGTTATTTTGCAATTTTTTAAGTGTGGTTTTTTAAAATTTATAATCTAGGGACTATAATACCCAATTTATAGAACAAAGTTCTGTGATTAATTGAAAAAAGAAATCGCGAAAAAAGTCGCGGGAAAAAAATTTCCTAAAGGAAAATTCTTACATCACTGTGTTTGTTTGCAGAATGAAAATCGCTGATTAAGTTTTTTAATTAAATTTTTGTACCATAAAGACTTTTTTCGCGTTCCGCGATTATTTTGCAATTTTTTAAGTGCGGTTTTTTAAAATTTATAATCTAGGGACTATAACACCCATTTCATAGAACAAAGTTCGGTGGCTAGTTGAAAAAAAGGGATCTATCCATCCCCCTTTTTTTTGTAAACAAATGCTTTTTATTAACTCAATTGTTCATAGTTTTTAAGGCATTAGTGCGATTTCATTAGCATTAGTATTACAAATTCTAATGCCAGAAAATTTCAGTACCATTAAATGGTAATGAAATTTTTTTGCCATTAGCATTAGTCAACTAATGATAATGAAATTTCAATGCCAATGAAAAAATCCCAAGTATGTTTCCTATGACTAAAGATTTGAACTGTTCTCAAATATTTGTGGAGAACACCCAATAATGTTTCAAGATTCAAGATCGGTTGAAAAATTGCTGAATTTGAAAGTGTTAAGTGCTTGAAGTCGCACAAACACAGAGTTTTAACACTATCACCCCTGCTCTGAGTTCCGAAGCTTTTTAATTAGAGTGGATTTGTAAAATCACACCGAATTCAAAATTTCGGAAATTGGAATATTGTTAAAAATAAATACGGAATATGGTGAAAAAATAAATCATTTTTAAATAAGTAGTGGCATACTAAACAGATAGACCTCAAAAGGAGGAAGAAGGAGTATCTTGCAGCGCAATTGCAAGACAGATAGGCTGTAGTCATCCAACCATGATAAATTTGCTGAAAAAAAGGAACCAGGACAACTGTTTAGAGAGCAGCAGCAGGAGAAGAACTAGGAGAAAGACATCTGATCGAACAGATACCGTTATACAGCGAATGAATTTTAAAATTGCCGTCGAAATAAGAAGAGATCTCGAAGAAGACCACCAAGTTATCATTAGTGTGGAAACGACTCCGGGAATTCGGATTTTGTGACAGTAGACCAGCAAAAAAATCCCAAGTGAAATAAAAATGAGAACTAAAAGGTTGGAGTGGACCAAAATGCACCCCAATTAGACTCTAGACCAATGGCGAAACGTTGTATGGTCTCATGAGAGCAAGTTTAACTTACACTGTGCCAACAATCTTCTGTACGTGCGACGTTTTCCAGGAGAAAGATGTAAGGACACGTGTGTAATTAGAACGGTCCAGTATCCTCAGAGTCAAATGATCTGGGGATGTTTTTCTGATTATGTACGGAGTCCTTTGTTGTTTGTGGATGGAATTATAAACGGAGAAAAATATCGCGAAGTCATAACGAGACTTGTCGTACCTATTGTGGAGGAGCAATACGGGCATTCTAGTGCGGCTATCTTTCAGGATCACTCTGCACCACGTCACCGTGCAAAATCGGTAAGTTTTGATTACAAATATCATTATATTTGGATGTTTGTAGGTAAAAATTATGAAATAATCTTTTAAATTTTTTTTGCAGGTGCAAAAAACATTCAAGGGCCTCGGTATTCAGCACATGGATTAGCCTGGAAACTCCCCGGATTTAAATCCTGTCGATCGTTTATGGCACGTGATGAAACGTAAAGTGGATTAGCATAAGCCACAGAGTAAACTGGAGCTAAAAATAATTTTTGAAAATGTCTGGGAAAATAAGATTTCAAACAATTAATTGCAAAAATTTGTTGAGTCAACACGTCCCCAATCGAAGCTTTTATAGCCTACAGAGGGTGTCGACATTTTATTAGATTTAAGATTATAATAATATTTTATCTAATATTCAAGTAAACAACCAGCAATTTTTTTTATATTGTTTAATATTGAAAATATTTTGAAAATCGGGATAAATATATGAAAATAAAAATTATCCTTTTATGTATTTCATATGGAAAAAAAGAAAAATACACTTTCGAAATCCATGAAATTTTGTTAAAAATCGTATTTTTATTTATAAAATCCATGCTTAAAAAATGTATTAAATACTGAAGTGGTAAGATGTGTGTGCAGGTGTATATATATTTTTTTATTATTTTGTAACATCGTGTAGTTTGTGTCTAAAACTATGGGTGCTGGTAACGTGTTCTTTAGGGTTATGACTTTTTGATTTTTTTACAAATATCAAATTTTACATGCCCTAGTCAAAAAGGCCATAAAAAATATTAATAAACGCAATCTTACTTTTTCGCTGCTGTCAAAAAAATTCCCGCAACAACAGGGTTTAAATTTGGTCTTTATTTTTTTAGTTTAACTAAAATATATCTTCGAAGTTTTAAACAAATGAGACTCAAATGTTGCGTATTAAAAGCTATTTACGATGCGAAACTTTTTGGAGGGACTTTTGGATACATTTTTTGCCTTTTACAATAATTCTTGTAATAATTCGTTATGTCATTTTTTGATGCCAATGTAAACGCGAAGACTAAACAGACATGTCACAAGTGACATATGCCAAAAAAAAGGTCTAAAAGACCTGTATTTATCTTCTAGGGGTAATATATTAATTATTTTACATTAAACCGCCATTTTATGCTTTTATATAAGCCTTTAACAAAATAGACTTAAAAACTTATATTTATAAAAATTTACGGTCAGTTTTATAATCAGAACTATGGATTTTTCTAAAATTTTGCTTAAGTCAGAAATTTTCAAACAAAATTTCCAACTTAAGAAATATTTATGACAAAAATCATTCTTAGTCCTAACAACAAAACTGGTTCTTTTATTTTTTTTGCAAATAAATAATTTTTTATTCTTGATGGTTCAGGAAATGGTGAAGCAGAATATTTGTTTTAAAAATTACATTATTTTTTAATTTTTTTATTTTGAAAAATCGGCAGCGGCGGCTTAAACGGCTAAAGGCAGCTGCCTTCTTTCCCTGATCTGCACATCATTCAAAAAATTTTTTCCATTACTTCATATTTTCGATAAAAAATTTTGTTTTAATTATCGAAAACTTGCTTAATTTTTTTAATTTTTGAAATTTAAGTACTGTTTGTTTGAGTTTCACGTGAAAAACTGTTATACTCCAAATAAAAGAAATAAATTTTCACGACAATAAGTTTCACGTGAAAATTGTGTAGACTTTGTTTTCACGCAAATTTAATAGTATAAGACTATTATTTTTCCTGTAAAAAAGTGACAATTTGGGTTTATTGTGATTGTGACTTTCGAATAAAATAAAAAAAAATTATGCATTTTCAGAATTTGAATTAGCTTTTGAGGCCTTTTAAGTTCGAGTGAAATTTTTTCACGTGAAAAACAACTTACTGTGGTTTAACCTAGAAATTCAGCTGGATTTTATTTAAAAAAAAATAAATTAATTAGAAAAAACCGTTGTGCAAAAAAAAAAAAAAAAAAAAAGATAAATCATATTTTTATATGTTATTAAACTTGCTATATTTGAGGAAAAAATAGTTGAATGTGTTTTTGGTGATATTTTACAGTCTTCACCGGTCATGCTTCTCGGTGAAAAGAAACAAGTCACACGTGGAACTACAAACATTTTTATTTGTGGTTAATGTAATCCGTTTGTGCTTCGCACAGAACCATGTTTAGGCAAGACACCAAATATCAAGTGTGAGTGAACAACTAAAAAATTAAACAACAGCAAGTAAAGAAGCAAATATTCAATAAGCGAATCGTATTGGGTTTGTGCACAGTAGAAAATCCGATACCTCTGCAAGGAGGGGTACATGTTGAAAGCATAGTACACTACGATTTTGCGATTTGTGTACAAATACACAATCGCTAAAACCAAATATAGGGTACATATGTGTTCCTTGGGAGTAGCATACATTTTGGGTACAGTTGTTTTCCTATTCTGCTTAAAATCCCAAACCATTAAAATTCGGGCAGGAAAGGGTTGAAAGGTATTCCCAAATCAGACTAAAATTTTATCCCCGAAGTCATCTTGCTATACCTCCACATAAAATTTTTGATAAGAAGAGCATTTTCCATATGAGAGACCAAATTAACTGAACAAATATTTTTTTTTATAAACGAAATAATGACCTATCAGTAGAAACCACTGCAAGAATTCACAGTTTAAATATTAACGTGCTTTGTTTACCCATATAAAATTGATTTGGCAATTGTAATAAATACTTATTTAGTATTTAAAATAGTATAGTAATACAATAGTATAGTTCTGGAAATGATTCGTGTGCTGTTTCTGAGTTTTCTTTAATACCAAATTAAAGCTGAAGTCATTTTCGCTACTTATGTCTTTGTTTTTGAAAAAAAATCTACTTACATTACGATAAACGTTAATACCGAGGCCTAAGGCGTACTGATTTCCATAAAATGGCTCGCTGAGACTGAATGGTGGGGCATTTTTGTCGTCCACAAAAAAACATGTTACAAGATTGCCATCCGGTTCTTTACGTAGGCAATTAACTAAGCCGATAATACCATTAAGTTTTTCATTGAAGGCATATAATACAACAGAGGTTTTGTTGGCAATAGCCTGTTGAACTTGCGCTAACCATTCAAATTCTTTATCAAAATCGCTAATTTGTAGAACCAAAGGCTCCAGATTAAAGCTCTTCGATAGATTATATTGCAACAGCAAAATTACTTCTTCGTTATTGTCCAGCGGTATAACAGCAATTAATTTGAATTTTTCGGGAATTACCAAACTGTCTATATTCGAGGTAGTACGTTCCCGAACCACAAGGTATCCTTTTTCTACTAGGGATTTGCTTGCTACTTTAATTGTTTCTTCATTTAGTTCACCACCCAATCCGCCAATAATAATGAAATGACAATTGTTTTGTGTGGATAGTTTACCATTTTCTATATGGATAGCTCCAGGCATATCTGTCAGTACTTGATTAGACAGGAATATATAGTCTCCTGTTATCACTGGAAAATCTTCGACTGCATCTAAAAAGTTTGATACAATTGGAAAGCGACCATCAGTATCAACCTCGACAATCTTTATTTTTAATGCCGGTGCATTCTCTAGGGTTAACTGAACACAGATGCGTACTGCATCCGATATACTGAGCACAGGGGAAGGGAAGTGTGAAATAAACTGATATTTCTCCAAAACTGGTACACCTGGTGGACGGCGACGTTGAACTGGACTGGCATGTAAACCTATAAGCTCAATGCCACCAGCAACAATCCTCCCGAATTCGTTATCCACATATACATCGAACACACGGTTATCTGGATCCATCTCAGCCATCAAGTTAAAGTGATGCATTCCATAAATACGCAGCTTCTGAATTTTGGTTGGTAATACCAGACTACGGGAATCTGTACCCAGTATATGAATTTGTAACATGGCATCCATAAAAGTAACCCAATTGTATTTCCACTCAACTTTTCCACAGAGCCCATCCCCGCGTGCCTCTTGAACAGCCTGGAATGATCCGTTATAGTGATAGCCTCGTAGTTTCAATTCTTTGTAAAAGTCCTTTTTCGCTACCATAGGAAAATCTGACTGTTTTTTAAAGTGGTGTATCTCAGGAAGGGTTTGATTTTCAATTTCAGAAATTCGTCCAGTGACTACCAATGTTCCGGATTCTGTAATCTAAGAAGTAAATAGCAAAGTCATATTGTAAAGGCACTGCATCTACCAGCATGTGTATATATTTACCTCAAAATTACCAGTGCCATAGTGAATCATTACGGTTAAATCTACATTTCCCTTTGCTGTTACATTTGTGGCTCTTAAGAATTTTACATCTTCAAACTCTACCGGTACATCCATAAAACTAGGACCATGGTACATAAGCGAAAATGTTTGCCATACATATTGTAGATAACATGTGGCTGGCACCAAAATCTTGCCATCAATAACGTGGCCACTCATGAATTCTTCATCAGCACTACCTAAATTAACGCTGAAAACACGTTCTCCACTTGATTTGGTCTTCATGTTTTCATATTTTGTAACAAACCAATCTTCACTATGATCCCAACGCACCAGCGAGCTAATACCGGGCGTGCCACGGGAAACAGGAAATTCTACTTTTGGGTAGAGATTTTGCACCGGGAAGGTAATACCATTAATAAACAATCTGAAATGAGTCGCTTTTAAAAAAATACTAGATAAAAAGAACAATGAAAATTCTTACTTTCCAAGAGCTGTGATAAAGAATATACCATTATTATTGTTTCCACGTTGTGTTAGTGGAACATGAACACCGCCAGGCATTGACCGTTTCAAAATCGCTTGTAAAAGGCCGTGTGGGGCGATTTCAATAGTCAAAGCATTTTCTGGTAAAAGAGCAAATGTCTCTTCAAACAAAACACTGCTCAGTAAATTATTTGTATGATATTCAGCTGAGCATAAATTACGACCAGGTTGGTCCCACTCGTTCTTGGGTACACTAGAACTTAGCCACTTGGATGATCTGAGCTTAGGGTGGGGAATAGTTTGTTGCAGGTATTTTAGTAGTTGAGGTCCCATATGTGCTATATAGCGTGAATGATATGCAATATTAGAGCAGGGCACCTCTTTGGCAAAAATACTCTTCTCTTTAAGTTCGGCCACAAACCTGGATACATCATCTGCTGGTCCCGATATCGTACAAGAATCAGCACCATTATGACAGGCCACTTCAATTGAAGCTGGCAGCAATCTTACTATTTTCTTGTAACCCATACCTACGGCTGCCATTGAGCCTTTGACCTTCTCTATTTCCAAACTTACTTTGCCACGGAAGTAAGCTGCCTGTATCATTTGTTCGGGTGTAAATCCACCATCTGCATAACCACAACCAAGTTCACCGACTGAGTGTCCAATTATATAATCTGGTTCCAAATCCAAGGAACGCAAAACATCTACCAAGCCAATCTGAATGGCCGCAATACCAACAAAGGAGTGCAAAATATTATCGAAAATCGTAGGATCGTCCGATGTTAAGATCTGAATGAGATCTAGACCCTTAGGAAGCAATACTGCATGACACCGCTGAATTGATTGGCGAAACTGTGGGATCATCATTAATGACATACCCATTTGAGACCATTGTGAACCCATACCACTGAACACCCACACGATTGGACGCGTAATACCTGTGAAATGTTGTACATCTCTGACTAATATTGTTGCTGGTTTGTTTCCGTTTTTATTACAAATTCCATAGCCACGGAAAACTAAGCCGGGAACTTCTTCATTTTGGATGTTTTGCAGCATCGCAATAAACTCTGCATCTAATGGTCGCTTTTCAATAGCATTCAAAATAACATTAACTGACTCTTCAGTTCTGCCAGCCCAGGTAAGTAAACGTGGTATATCATCGTCGGGCAACCCATTGTTCAATTTTATTTTCCCATATCCCTTAAGAAGAGCATGGGCATTGGCGCCGCCAAAGCCAAATGAATTTACTCCAATATATGGTTTATTCAAATCCATAACGTCGTTTACTACTACCAAACGTCCTTCGGCTAATGCTGCTATTTCTGGTTTAACTTCCTCAAAGTTAATATTTGGTGGGATTTTGCCACTCTCAAATGCGAAGCAAGCCTTTACCAAAGAGTTAATACCAGATGCAGCTTCGGAGTGGCCAACATTAGATTTTACTGAACCGACTAGTAATGGAGACTTGCGTTGACTACACACCACATTATCAATTGCACGGCATTCTTCCGGATCACCAACAACAGTGCCAGTGCTATGAGCTTCCAAATAACCCAAATCATTTAAATTCACTTGAGCTTCTTTGTAAAATTCACTCAGCAATTTCTCCTGCAATTTACCAGAGGGATATGTTATACCTTCGGGCTTGAAACCATCACAATTGGTTTTCGAGTACACAACAGTTGCATACACACGCTTAGCATCACGTTTGCGCTGTATGAATATACAATTAATGGCCTCTGACCGAGTGTAACCAGAAGCATTCTTGTCAAATGGACGGCAAAAGCCATCAGCTGCTAACACACCAAGTCTATAAGTAAAGTATAGGAGATTAGATTCTATGTATATCACTTAAATATTGAAGTTACAAAACACAAACCTTGCAAATTGTAAAGTTACAAACGGATGCAATAATAAATTGGATCCTGCTATAATGGCTGCTTCGATTTCACCATTTCGCAAAGCTGTAAATGCGTTGTCCAAGGCATACATGGAACTAGAACAAGCTGTGTCCAGAAGGAATGAAGGGCCTTGTAAGCCGAGAGCATATGAAATGCGATTTGCCATCATAGCACGACTGCATCCTGTAATACCAAAACCTCCCGATGATACCTTTTCATAGAACCAAGTTTTTTCTGATTCGGAAATGCAAGATCCAACATAAACTCCAGTTTTGGAGCCGCGCAAACATTTTGGATTAATGCCAGCATCTATCACAGCCTCGTATGCTGTTTCCATTAATATACGTGTTTGAGGATCCATCGTATGTGCCTGTTTAAAGTGTACACCAAAGAAGGTGGCATCAAATTTGTCTAGACCATTTATTTTGCCAGATCGTTTAGGTATTTCAGGATTAAAGTGGCGCCATCGGCGTTCATCGTCGTCTACCATATCAATCTAAATATAGGATACCCAAAAATACATTAGTCCAGTATGACATCAGTTAACAGCTATTTGTTCACTACAAAGAGTATGAACTAAGGTTAAGTTCACACCAAACTTAAAATAAGTCTATCCAACTTAACACGAAGATTTCTTGTGTAGTAGAAGACAAAAACTAACAAGAGAAGTATTCCAACCTGTTTAATTTTTCTGTCACTTCGGAGATTTAGGGGGTGAAATAGGGGTTAAAAAAACCTGCCGTTTTTATATTTTTTTGTCGGAAACTTTTAAATTTCGATAAAAAAAATTGCATAAAAATGCATTCGTCAAACGAAGAAGTTTAAACTGCATGTGAGAATTTAGTGTCTTACGGTATATCCAAGTAGGTATAAAAAATAGGAGCATAAAGTTAAAAATACCTTTCTCGTAAAATACATGTGATGTTTGGGGTGTTCAATCCCACGTCAAATGTTAAAAAAGTGGGATCAATAATTACACAAATTTTGTATCCAAAATTCTGATAATTACCTACCTAATTTCGTAAAACACTTGGGTGAGGTGAAGGGAATTTTTAATGTAAATTGTTTTTGTAACAAAAACAATTTCTATAGAAATAACGCAACACTTCACCGAAGTGTTTTAGAAAATTACCCCCTACATTTTTTTAAAAATATCGTTAAAGTCCTCAAAAAAAAACTTGTTTGGTGCCAATGTTGCTAATGGTTTAACCCCAGAGCAGCCACCTGTTTGAGATATTTGTAACACAGGTGATAAAAGCACTTAGGAAAAGCCAGCTAAAACTAAAACGAGCATTAATATCTAAAACTGCGATACACCTCCATTTAAATTAATTAAGTTATTGTTGTGTGATTTTAAACCATACAGGGTGCTGCAAAAGTAATATCATAATATGAATGTGCTTTAGTTTTTGCAAACGGCGTCAAATGTCATAGTGCTTTGATATCTGTGTTGTAGATATCGAGAATTATTTGACAACAAGCAATGGAGCGATACACATATGAAGAACGTGGAATTATTGTTATTGCTTATTTGACCAATCTTCGGTCCGTTATTTTAACTCAAAAATCAATAAACCATAATGAGCGATGAAGTCCATTTCGACTTAAGTGGTTATGTCAACAAACAAAATATGCGTTTCTGGGGCACAGGGAACCAACATGAAATGCAAGAATTAAATGTGATAAAATCCCAAAACTTATTTGACAAATTGTGAAAAATGAAATGTTAAAAATAAAAAAAACTAATATGCAACTGTTTGTGCAAATTTAATTGCTCTCAGCAAAAAAGGTTATTACAAAAAAGTTATTTTAAAAGCACTCCGAATAGCATCAACTGATTGGGAAGTAGTTGCAATTTATTTCTAACACTGATTTGTTTTACACTTGGTGTTCCATGTTGTCAGTAGTTTAACTTGAGCATTTTGTTACACTCAAAAAAAAAAGTCAGTAAAGTCAGCGAAAAATGTTGCTGTGTCAGCAAATTTTTAGTCAGGAGCCTGCTTGCAAAAAAGTTGGTAATTTCAGCAAAAGGTTTGCGAGCTGATTTTTACCAAAAAAACAGTAATCTTCAGCAAAAGTTTTGCTAACACTTAGTCGATTTCAAATGAAAAAATCCTTGCTAAAATCACTAAACTTTTTGCTGAATATTAGTAGACAGAAAAAAACTCAAAAAACTTGTAGCGAAATTTTTCTTTAGTTAATTTATTTGCTGAAAATTCAAATATAGAAATTGTGTGGAGTTGTTTTTCTTTTCTATCATTTCCGTTGTCTGTACTACATTCAGACAAGCTGCGACATCTACATCTTGTCTATCTGGTTGTCGTCCACGCTATAAATGCCGGTATCAGCACAATTTTTGTAGCAAAATAAATTAGTAAAACATTAGTTCAAAATTAGTTTAGTGCTAAAAAAATATAACTAAAACTTTTGCTGAAAACGGAATTTCAGAAAATAAATTGCTGAAAACTAGTACACTTGATTTACAAGACGTTTTACTAACTTTTCTACTAACTTATTTTTTTGAGTCTAGTAATTTAAAAGTGATGTAGATAATGTAAATAAAGTATGGCTTTTAGGTATACATTTTCATCACATCAATACGAGTACATTTTGTTTGCATTTTTAGAGAGATTTAGAAGTACACTCGAAAAAAAAGTCAGTAAAGTCAGCAAACAATGTTGCTGTATCAGCAAATTTTTAGTCAGGAGCGTGCTTGCAAAAAAGTTGGTAATTTCAGCAAAAGGCGTTTGCTGAAAATCAACTAGCTGATTTTTACCAAAAAAATGGTAATCTCAGCAAAAGATTTGCTAACACTTAGTCGATTGCAAATGAAAAAAATTCTTGCTAAAATCACTAAAGATTTTACTGAATATTAGTAATCTGCAAAAAACTCAAAAAATTTGTAGAGAAATTTTACAAAGTACAAAGTATTCAGATAGAACCAAGATGCACAAAAATCAAGTGTTTTCTCTGCCACCAAATTATAAGCCTTCATCACTGAAAAATATTAAATTACTCTAAAAATAGATGATTCTTGGATATATTGTAATGTGGAGTCAAAAATGATCGAAATATCCACTCTTTCTTGGAGCTTCTTTAAAAAAAAATAATGTTTTAGGAAAACAAGCGCTGGGAAGTTACTCTTTTCAAGCGTTGGTAAAGCGTCCAAATTTAGTGTTTTTCCAGTACTTCTTTTGGTAAAACCGCGGGCTACTTGTACTTTTCCAGTGCTTATTTTTCGTTACCACACATAATTTCTACCTCCGATGTTTACTTCAGTCTTTAAATTCAAAAAAGATAACTAGCGTGAAGTAAGCCCACACACATATCCCACATTTTAAAAAATATATTTTACAAACACACATCAAAAAATATTTCCTATAAATATTGTGGGCCAACTTCACAACACTATATAGTGAAGTGAAGATAGCCCATATTTTCAAAAACAATAGTTTTAACTGCATAAATAATACACAAGACATAGGCAATGACCCAAAGATTATGTAGGTCACACTGGGTATCCTAAATAGGGTCACCGTAGCCTCCCCCCGAAATACATAGGAAATTAAAATATTTGTTTAAATAATAATTTGACAATACTATAATTCTCAATTACACTGTAGTATGTTTGACTGCTCTGTATTGCATACCATAAGCATGCAATACGATACTCTTTTATTTATCCATACTGCACTAAACTTATAGCGTGGGATATGCATAGTAAGCATATTCCACTATTGTACATTCGATATTATTAAGTAGCTTTAAGTATTTTAATAAATAAATAAAACAGTTTAATGATAACCACAAAACACTTCGGTTGTTTATTAATCATATTATATGGCGACCGTGACAGGACATTTAAAAAAAAATTATAAAAATACGGTTTATAACAAATTTGAAAAATACAAGATTTTTTTTAATTCAATCCAAAACGCTTCATAAACGGATTACGGTCTCAGCAAAAACTAAACTCCATAGTGGATTATACTAAAAAAAAAGTGTTGAGAATTTAAGAAAATTTTAAAATAATTCAAACAAAAAACAGTGGAAAAATTGTAAACATATTTTTTTCGGATTAAAAAAAAAATATAAAATTTAATGAAAACAAAAAGTTTATTAATCTAAACAGTTTTACAGACATCATATAAAAAAACAACAACCCAACATCATCTACATTTTTAATGACTACTTTGGAAAGAAAACAACAAAATATTTTACTTACTAAATATAACAACACACTAAAAAAAAAAAAAAAAAATACAACAACTTTAAATAATGGATTCACATATTAAAAGATACAACAATTAACTATTTTGCAAAAAACAAAAAAAAAATATTGGAATATTATATATTAGAAGATCTTAAAAACAAGATCTTAAAAACATTGAAAAAAAAAACCTAAACCAACATAATATTCCTTAAATTTAAAAACAACAAAAAACTAAAACAACACAATTATTTAAACAGCATCTGCAACAACAATTATATAAAATAAAAATGTGAAGCTTTTTGGGTGTCAAGAATATATTATAAAATCAACTTCAACCACATCAACGTGAGTCCAAATGTACAATTGTTCAATGATGTTATGTCTCGTATATTAAATGGTATGTCTACAACAACCGATCACAACCAACCACCAAAGTGAAACTACCAATCAAATTGTAAGGATAAATCGATATTTAAGTTTTATCATATTATTATTATATTTTATTATAACTATCATTATTACTAGATAAACTTCTCTATAAAAATAAATTGAAATTGATAAAATGAAACAAGACTATCTTAAAGGAAATTAAAATTGATACAAAATTTAAATTAACAAAATTAAACAAATGTATTTCTGATTTTTTTTTTCTTTTTCTCTCTCCTTTTTGCATAATTTTAAAATGGGTAACCAGGATTCTAAAATTGAGAATCCAAACGCGAACGTAATTATCGAAGTTACGGTAGAAGTGGAATTCCCAATAATATACATATTTTATTATAATTATCGCGATTCTGGCCATGCAATTGTTAACGACATTATATCAATTGCATAAACGATCATTAAGGAAAAGTTACTACCGCGCTGCGTCCATGGCCAATGAAATAGAGAAAATCTAGGGAAAGTTGTCCTAATAATTTTTGATTTTTTTCTCTCTTTCGGATTTTTTTTTATTGGCAAATGATCCCAAAATTATGGGAAATATTTTATTAGGCTACGTCCTACATTTTTTTAGTTTAATTTTTTTTGACTACTTCTTGGATATTATTACCGGATGGAATTTATTTCTCTGTGCATTTATAATTAAATGCGAGTTAGCTGTTCCTATTAATCGGAAATAATTGCGTTCCCAATAGATGGAATGGGATGCAATTCTTACCAAGGCAAGAAAAATTAGGGAAGATTTTAACAGGTCGCACAAGTGTCTGAACGTTGACAGGGATA
Organism: Leucophora obtusa; assembly: GCA_949987735.1. Classification (NCBI taxonomy): domain Eukaryota; kingdom Metazoa; phylum Arthropoda; class Insecta; order Diptera; family Anthomyiidae; genus Leucophora; species Leucophora obtusa. The sequence continues at coordinate 267,292,374 of OX465295.1, read as the reverse complement.
CCCGACAGGAGACCATTGATAAACACATCAATGCTCTCGAAGGTCATCTGGAACGTTTGAGGGTATTATTTAACGTTTATTACTCTCGATTAACGTCGACACATAAAACAGCGGCCGACGCCTTCTATGCAGACACCAGAGAAAAATTAATCTCGGTTTCTATTAGAAAAGGAGTAGAGTTAAAAATACCATACTCACTCCAGGATACGGCTTGCCTGGTTGACCCTGTAACAATCAGCGTTGAAATTGGCGCTGCCCGGACAGCTGGGGTGAACATTGAACATACCCAGAATAGTGGAAATACACCCAACTCGGGGAAAATTGCGGACAATATACCACAAACGCCGGTCGAGTTCCTTACGGTCGCCTCGAGACTCATTCCAGAGTTTGACGGTCGGCCGGAGAACTTGCAGGGCTTTATATCAGCCCTTGAACTGGTAGACAGCGTTTGTGAAAACCATAATGCCATTGCCATTAATTTAGTAAAGACAAAACTAAAGGGCACTGCCATTAATCTACTAAAAGGGACTGAGACGAATTTGCCTCAGGTGATCGACTCCTTAAGATCGAGCGTAAAAGGAGAATCGGTGGATATGATCACGGCAAAACTGGTTAATATAAAACAGGCGAGCAAGAATGCTAACGCCTATGTTAAAGAAGTGGAGGATTTGACAAAATCACTCCAATAGGCTTACATATCAGATGGCTTAACGCCACAATTAGCCGAAAACTACGCAACAAAGACTGCCGTTAAGGCGATAGTCAAGAATGCGACGAACGATAGAGTCAAACTGATAATGCAGTCAGGTAAATTCGACAACCTCAACGAGGCTGTCGCTAAATTTGTGGAAAGTTGTACCGATGTACACGGACAACAGAACGCAGTATTACACCTGAATAGTCAGGGAGGCCGGAATAACTACCGTGGAAATAACCGTGGAGGTTATCGCGGAAATAACAACGGCAATTCGAATAACCGGAATAGGAATGCCTACCGGGGTAACAATAACGGACGTTACAACAATGATGATGGTAATCGTGACAAAAGGGGCCGCGGAAATAACAGTCGATCCCGATATACCGGAAACGTAAGAGTGGTCAACGACCAAAATAATGGCTCGGGAAACTTCGACCAGCCTCTGGGGGACTAAATAAAGTATATAGGCTCAATCTTAGTTTGGGAATCTTTGTAAAATTATATGGTACAGATGGTAGTTTATTAACATTACTTGTTGATACGGGAGCGGACATATCGCTTCTAAAAATTTCGAATGTAATTCGAACTGAACAATTGAATATTAATGAGTTAGTGACTCTTAGTGGTATAGGTCAGGGTACATTTCAATCGGTTGGCTCCAATAGAGTCGACCTTAAGTTTCAAAATATTTTAATTACGATGAATTTATTAAATAATTGAGCTCGAGGTCATTCATTTTGTTGTAAATTACGGCGTGCTCTCCGTTATTGTTATAAATTTTTAAGTAATATTCGACCTTTGAAATTGATGAATTTATTAAATAATTGAGCTCGAGGTCATGACCTCGAGCTCAATTATTTAATAAATTCATCAATTTCAAAGGTCGAATATTACTTAAAAATTTATTTTAATTACGCATAAATTTCATGCGATTTTAGATGATTTTCCTATACCATGTGACGGAATACTAGGTCTTGATTTCCTCAGGGAGTTTAATTGTAGACTGGACTTTAACGGGAACAGGGACTTTCTTGTTTTTCGACCAAAAGGTTTCTATCAGTTCAAAGTTCCAATGTACGACACATGTGTTGATAATTCGATCATAATACCGGCAAGATCACAGGTTGTGAGAAGAGTAGTACTTAAATCAAGTCAAGGGGAAGTACTGGTGCCCAACCAGGAACTACAACCAGGCGTATATATTCCGAACACGATAGTTAATGGGGATAATGCGTATATAAGAATACTTAACACAAATGATTGTGATACGCCGCTATGTGTTAAGGAAATAATTACCGAGGATCTGTCAAATTATGATGTATTACAAACATCGGAAACACCTGGGGGAATAACCCAACAGGTTATGGGCAGGCTCAGCAGGAACTTCCCTGATCGGTTCAAAGACGATCTTACAAAACTCTGTACAGAATATAGTGATATATTCGCCCTGGAAACCGAAGTAGTTTCCACTAATAATTTTTACAAGCAGAAACTCAAACTTAACGACGGAACTCCGAGCTATATAAAAAATTATAGAATTCCACACGCGCATAAGGCGGAAATTGACAACCAGGTCAAGAAACTAGTAGACGATGGGATAGTAGAACCATCCACTTCGAACTATAACAGTCCTTTACTACTAGTGCCTAAGAAATCATTACCAAATTCCGAGGGAAAAAGATGGAGACTGGTGATCGATTATCGCCAAGTGAACAGGAAATTGATTGCGGACAAATTCCCGCTTCCGAGAATAGATGATATTCTTGATCAATTGGGGCGTGCTAAATATTTTTCATGTTTGGATCTCATCTCAGGGTTCCATCAAATAGAATTACATGAGTCTTCAAGGGATATTACTTCCTTTTCTACGGGAAATGGCTCTTATCGCTTTACGCGACTACCACATGGACTCAAAATTGCTCCAAATTCATTTCAACGCATGATGACCCTTGCGTTTTCTGGCTTAACGCCATCACAAGCATTTTTATATATGGATGATTTGGTGGTACTGGGATGTTCAGAAAGACACATGTTTAAGAATTTAACTGATGTTTTTGAACTATGCCGAAAGTACAATCTGAAGCTGCATCCAGATAAATGCACATTTTTTATGCACGAGGTCACGTACCTTGGGAACAAATGTACTGACAAGGGCATCCTCCCGGATGATAGTAAGTACGCAGCAATCAGATGCTATCCAGTCCCAACTGATGCCGACGGGGCAAGGAGATTTATCGCCTTCTGTAACTACTACAGAAGATTCATTAAGAATTTTTCAAATTATTCTCATCACATATCGAGATTGACGAGGAAAAATGTGACATTCGAGTGGTCACCTGAATGCCAAACGGCATTCAACTACCTTAAGAAGGCATTAATGAATCCAGGGATATTACAATATCCTGATTTCGGGAAACCCTTCTGTATCACTACAGACGCGAGCAAGCACGCATGCGGGGCAGTACTCAGTCAGGAGAACGAAGGCGACAGCTTCCTGTCGCATATGCCTCAAAAACTTTTACCAAAGGTGAAAGTAACAAATCGACAATTGAACAGGAACTTACCGCGATCCATTGGGCAATTACACATTTTAGGCCACACGTTTATGGTACACATTTTTTGGTCAAAACCGACCATCGCCCACTAACCTACCTGTTTTCAATGAAGAATCCAAGTTCTAAATTGACTCGTATGAGATTAGATCTTGAGGAATATGATTTCAGAGTGGAATACCTCAGAGGCAAGGAAAATTTTGCCGCGGATGCACTATCGAGGATAACGATAGGTGATTTAAGGGAAATGACTAAGGACATTTCACGGATACTAAAGGTATCGACTAGATCATCTGCGAAGCAGACAAAGTCTGACGAAAATTACCCCACTCAGGAAAAGAACTACAAGAAGCCCAATATATACGAAGTCAAAAATTATACTGACGTCAGAAAATATCCGAAACTGAAAATGACCACTGCTGCTTGAAGCGTGGCAATAAAATTATCCAAAGGATGAAAATAGACGATATGTTTGTTAATGGAAAAATTGACCTAGGACAATTATTTCCAAGGTTTGAATCATCAGCCGGCAGACTAGATATTGTCAAAATACAAATGGCACCCAGTGAACAATTTTTCGAATTTGTCACAATTAATGAATTTAAGGCCGTGGGCAATGAAATATTAATGAATTTAAAAGTAGCGCTACTTCCAAGGGTGACCAAGCTGACAAAAGGGGATGAAATAGTTAAGACTATTGCAAGATACCACGATGACCCAGTACAAGGAGGTCATTCTGGCATGACAAGGACATTAAATAAGATAAAAAGATACTTCTATTGGCGAAACATGATTCGTGACATATCGAAATATGTCAAATCATGTCAGAAGTGTCAAAAGGCCAAGATTACACGGCATACGAGAACCCCTATGGTAATAACGGAGACTCCAACCAAAGCTTTCGACACCGTATTAGTGGATACTATCGGACCACTACCCCGTACCGAGAACGGCAACGAGTATGCAGTCACACTTATATATGACCTAACAAAGTATTTGGTTACGGTACCAATACCGGATAAAAGTGCGAAAACGGTTGCGAGGGCCATATTCGAAACTTTTATACTCCAGTACGGTCCAATGAAGACATTCATTACGGACATGGGAACTGAATATAAAAATTCGATAATAAATGATTTGTCCAAGTATTTGAAAATTGACAATATAACGTCTACAGCTCACCACCATCAAACGTTGGGAACTGCAGAACGTAGTCACCGAACTTTTAACGAATAAGTACGATCGTATATATCCGTTGAAAGGGATGATTGGGATATTTGGTTAAAGTACTTCACGTACTGTTTTAATACAACCCCATCCGTGACACATGGGTATTGTCCATACGTACTTGTGTTCGGAAAAATCCCAAACGGATTCCACGGGCTCAATTCGATAAATGGAATAGACCCTCTGTATAACATCGATGACTACAGTAGGGAAATCAAATACAGATTGGAAACAGCCCAAATGCGAGCTAAGTCCTTTCTGGACAAATCGAAATTGAAACGAAAACTGAATTACGATAATAATAGTAAGGAATTAGATATAGCACTAGGAGACCTAGTACTTCTTAGAAATGAAACAGGTCATAAGTTAGAAAATAAATACTTAGGACCATTCAAGGTAATAGATTTAAGGGAAAATAATAACGTTAAAATAGAAGATGATCGAGAAAAAGCACAAAGAGTACATAGAGATAGAATTAAAATTTATGAAAAATAATTTTAAATGTTGTGCTTAACCCTTTAAATCATATATAGTAAATAAAATTGATTTAAAATAGGATAAAAATGTAAAACAGAATTAAGCTATATTATAGGAAAGTTAATATTTAAATTTATTATGGGATGGCCACCCATTATACTAAGTAGGGAAAATGAAGAATGGGAATAAATAATTTTTTTTTATAATATTAAAATAAATTTAAAATTTAATATACAAAAGAATGATCAATGAGTATTGATCATACCCAATTGATCATTCTTTTTCTGTAAAAGGGAGGTGTAGTATGTTTGACTGCTCTGTATTATATACCATAAGCATGCAATACGATATTCTTTTATTTGTCCATACTGCACTAAACTTATAGCGTGGGATATGCATAGTAAGCATATTCCACTATTGTACATTCGATAATATTAAGTAGCTTTAAGTATTTTAATAAATAAATAAAACAGTTTAATGATAACCACAAAACACTTCGGTTGTTTATTAATCATAATATAACACTCTCAAAATAATTCCGGTGTGGCAACCGAATTCGAAACTGATTTCGAAGAATTGGGGCAGCCGAATTACGAGGTGGCAGCAACGGAATCAACTCGGTTGGAATAAATTCGGTTGTAACACCGAAATTGTTTTGAGGATGTATATTTATTAAATTTTCAATTTATTATATTCAAAAAATAATTAAAGTAATCCCTATTATTTGACTGCCTGTTTTTATAAAAAGAATCGGAGAAATTCGTTAAAACGTTTGTGTGAAAAACACAAATTTAAAAAGATTTATCTTACAATTTTTTTAGCCTCATTTGTTCTACATGGTAGTCCTAACAAATTTGTGCAAAAATTTTGAAGGAAAAACGTTTTTATTCATACAAAATAATATATTATTGTATATATTGCAACAAAATTTCATCGATTTATTAGTGCATATTTTGCTACAAATGCATTTTTTCAATAAATTAATATTTTGCAAAAGAATGCATTTTTTTAAACTTATTTTTGATTCTCACTTAAACTCAGTTTTTACAAAATTTAACCCCTCAATTCATAAATGCTTTGTAAAGTTACAGCAGGTTTACAAAACGTCATTTTCATACAAAATTTTTTCAATAAACCTCCTATTATTTTACAAAGCGTTTATGAATTTAGGGGTAAATCTTTAAAAATAAAAAGAAAAAATATGAAATAGATTGCTTTTTTATTTACATTTTCAACATAAAAAACTGACAAAACAAAGCCAGAAGTAAAATTGATAGAATGGTTTTCTTTAACTTTTTTATCACGAGGGCGAAAGTTACAGAAACTACTACTACTAATTTTTCGATGATGATAAACGATAGATTTCAATATTTAAACTACACTCAAAAAAATAAGTTAGTAGAAAAATTAGTAAAACGTCTTGTATATCAAGTGTACTACACTCTAAAAAATGTTTGTAAATTTACTACTATAAAATGGGTAAAATTTTGTTTAATTTTACGAAAATTCGGTAAATATAAACAAAAAATGCGTGAACTTTTTTTGTACACACTTTCATACGCAATAATACACACACAAAGTATTTTTAGACATTATGTGCTTATAAATAAACACATTGTGCCTAAAATTACTATTGTTTTGTTAAATAAAATTTTTACGCACAAAGTTGGTAAATATACTATCCAATAATAGTAATAAATACTCTGACATTTCAAATTGGAAAAAATTGAAAAAAAATTATAAATAATAAAAAGAAAAAGCGAAAACGGAAGAATTTTTTGTGAATTACAACATTTTCACAAACACATTAGAGTCTGGAAATAGCAACATAAGCATGAAATTGTTTTTGGTAATTATTATTAACGCATGTGGTAGTCTATATCTCATTTCAAAATTGAAAACGCCGTAAGAGAGACACGGCCTACGCAGGAACTACTGGGTGCAATAACTCCTGCTCAACAAAATGCCTTCTTTGCAAGGGAGGCAGTCAACCAACAACCGTCAACAATAACGGGAGAAAACGCCGTAAGAGAGATACGGCCTAGGTAAAACAACTGGGTGCGATGACTCCTGCTCAACAAAATGCCTTCTTTGAAAGGGAGGCAGTAACCGTCAACAATAACGGGAGAAAACGCCTTAAGAGAGATATGGCCTACGCAGGAACAACTGAGTGCAATGATTCCTGCTCCACAAAATGCTTTCTTTGCAAGTTAGGCAGTACTCAATGAATACTGACTTTGTTGAGCAGGAGTCATTGCACTCAGTTGTTCCTGCATAGGCCATATCTCTCTTAAAGCGTTTTCTCCCATTATTGTTGACGGTTACTGCCCCCCTTTCAAAGAAGGCATTTTGTTGAGCAGGAGTCATCGCACCCATTCAATAGTTATAACAAATTTTTATATGAATTTTATACAAATGCCTTAAAATCCCAAAACGACTAATTTGGACATAAACGATTATGAGAGAATGACTCGGATATTATTATTAATAAATTACGTACTAAAAATTAATTTGTTATTTTATTTAAAAAATTTTTTGGGTGGTGCTTAAAGTTAGCACACCTGTTGTAAATGTACGCATTATATTTTATTTTTACGCACTTTCTGTGGATTTTTGCGCATTTTTTTGTTGATTTTTATGCATTTTATTCGTACATTTACACGTGAAACGTGCTTTTTTACACACAAATTTAGTAAATTAACACACTAATTTCAAAATTTCATTTAATTTTTACGCACTTTCAATGTAAAATTACAAATTATTTGTGCACCAACTTAAACACAATGTGCGTATTTTTTTTTCAATTACGCACATAGAGTAAATTTACCCAATTTATAGTAGGAGTTCAGTTTCCTACTATAAGTTGGGTAAATTTCAACAGAATTTAATTAGAGTGTAGTTTTCAGCAATTTTTTTGCTGAAATTCCGTTTTCAGCAAAAAAGTTAGTTATATTTTTTTAGCACTAAACTAATTTTGAACTAATGTTTTACTAATTTATTTTGCTACAAAAATTTTGCTGATAACCGCATGCATAGCGTGGTCGTATTTATGTAGAACGTCAATTTTAAGGATGAAAGAATGGAAATATTTAAATCAATGAATTTCGGTTTAAATGTCTACTTTTTGTAAGACATTTAAATAGTTCTCTTATCAAGTCAAAAAAATCTATGCCAAGTTAATTTAGGTCTTGTCAAGTTTCAAGCTAAAATATAATTTGCCAAGTTAAAAATACAGGTTTACATCGTTTACGAGTAGAATACGGGTTTATATGATATTGGTAATTACTAGGGCAAGGTATTCCATGGATCCGAATAATATGTATCCGAATCATCAAATTTAGAACAAAATGGCATCGATTTTGTCAAAAATGCATGTTTTTGCATATTTTGACTTTAAATGCATATTTGGTGCGTCTTTAATGCATATTTTGTGCTTTTTAATGCATATTTGTGCATATTTTTACCTCTCAATTCATAAATGCTTTGTAAAGTTATAGCAGGTTTGCAAAACGTCATTTTCATACAAAATTTGTTCAATAAACCTTCTATAATTTTACAAAGCGTTTATGAATTTAGGGGTTAGTTTTTAGGAGCATTTTTTATTTTGTAAAAGAATATAAAAAATTGAAATTTTCAAATTTTGATTCAATCAAAATAAACATTCTTAAAAACCTTATTGACCTATGGAAAATCTTCGAGTTGTGTGTCTGTTTGTAAAATAACTAACTTAAATATCTTTTTTAGTTTTAAGTGCATTATTTTTGAATGAATAGTATGTATATTTGATCTTTTTATTTGGTAAATGAATATTTTTAGATCGATTTTAGATCATAAATTAATATCACATTATCAAATTAAAGAAAGATGACAAAATTTTCACAAGTAAATTGCATAGAATAAAAAATTTTGAAAGAATTTGATAAGGCCAGCAAAACAGAATACGTATTTTCGGCTTTCGCTACAAAACCACCATCAGTGTCGTTTGCCTTGATGGGTTAATCATTGGTGATGCTCTACTTATGCTAAAGTTGAAAACATATTATTATTTTTGCAAAAATAATAGTTTTTAGTGCATATTTCTTATATTTTTAATGCATATTTTTCTTTTTTAGTCGCATATTTTAGGCGCATATTTTCCATTTTTAAGTGCATGAAATTCCTTGCCCTAGTAATTACTTACCCACTAAAGCTTCTGTTCCAAAAAATCGGTTATAGAGTAGCTACCTTTTCTTTACAGACCGTTCTACTCTCAATTCTAATACCGATGATTTTTGTTTGAAATTGTCCCAAAAGCAACCACTTCTATAGCACCAAAGTGAAACCGGTTGCAATAGAATTCGTTCTGAAACTAGTTCTAGAACTGATTCTACGTCAGTCATGGTTCCGGAACCAGTTTCATGGAATCGTTGGCAGTGGAACCAGTTGCAGAACTAGTGTGGTTAGAAACCGATTGGAAAAAATTTTTTTATTGGGGATTCCCGTAAAACTTTTCGGGAAATGCCGCCCGGGAATTTCCGAACCCCAAACCCTATACTGGGCACATTTTCAAGTTTAATTTTTCGTAATTTTTGAATATTATTTTGTTTCGTGAATTTGCGTGATTCCCGTGAATCACGCGTGATCACGCGTGAGTATGACTAAAAGTTCAATTTACTCACGTGAGCGTGAGTGAGTGTGAGTAGTAATTTTTTTGTCGTGAGTGATTGTGCGTGATTAGATTTTTTTTCTCGTGAGCGTGAGTGAGTGTGAGTGAAAATTCGCTCACGTGCCCATCTCTAATTTAAACTACTTTTTTTGAAATAATGCAGTCCTACTTAATAAAATTAATAAAGAAAACTCTGAATAATAAATAAATAAAAAAATAAATGCATATTTTTAAAATTTTAATGCATATCTTCCGGTTTTAACATATATTTTATTAAGTGTTTCCAATTCGGTTAATTGATTAACCTCGATTAATCGCCTCTATTTCGGTTAATGTCGAAACAAATAATTCAAAACTCAAATAATTATTCGATCCGAATAATCGGTTAAAACAGGTCGATTAACCGGTTACAATTTTAATATGGAATTTATCCCTTATTTTTTTCTCAAAACTACATAACTTTCTTAACTTTCGCTAAAAAATTACAAGAAACATAAACAGAAATATATTTTAATATATTAGTGGTATTTATTTAACGTCGTATCTTCCTGTTATATAGCGTAAACCTTGTATTTATACACAATAAATGTCAAAAATAGTTTACAATCCCTGGTAAACTTATGCACCTTTTTTTATGTTTAATCTTTTTGGTATTTATGTGGGAAAATCTACGAAACAAGTCGATTTCAGATTTTAAAAATGAAAAATTTCAAATTAGTGGCACACATTTTTTTTATAGATTAACTTCCCGACTAAAAAAGTTTTTATATAATCTTATATGATTTGATATAACTTTAAATGTTTATATGCGTGGCTTTATATAATCACATACATTTATATTAACACTTTGGTTTTATAAATATGTTTGATATAACGTTATATATAAGCATATGCGATTTGGTCTCCAGCCGTATATTAAGAGATCTGCAAATATAGTTCATACATAATTATATATAATGGCATATAAGCTTTTATAAACCATATTATATCAAAATATATAACAAAGTTAATAGAAAATTATATTAATTTTATATATAATTATATCTGACATGATATCTAATTATACAAAATTTTATAAAGTTTAATTGCAATTTTTAAATTTAAAAATTAAAATTAGAAAAACCTATGTTTAAATAAATATGGTTTAAGTTCAGTTATTTTTTCCGTGAAAAAAAATTAATTCTGAAAGTTATTTTTTTTTATTTTATAAGACAGTTGTTCCAAAAAATTTTTGTAATGTTTTATTTTGTCAGCTATTTCCAAGTTTATTAACAAAAATTTTTCTAAACATTAAGCATTAGTATTTAATATGAATGAAAATAAGTGATCTCAACAATATTTACTAAAATTTTATTTGAAAATCTTCATCAAATTATATGTATTAATATATAATTTGATGAAGTTAGATAGACCCATTTTTCGGATCAAATTGTATCAGGTTAGATAACATGCTTATCTCGCTTGATATAATTACATATTCCAATATTCGGATCAAATTAGATATGGACGTATATATGGGTTTATATATGGTGATATATGATTTTATAATATCTTTTTTAGTCGGGTTATTTAAAATACATTAAAAAGAAGTAATCTGTTCGCGTGAATAAATTTTTTTGAGTGCTGAAAAAGTTATAAACAAAAAGCCGCACACATTTTCGCTAATAAATATTTAAAAATTTTTTCGGTCATGCGACTACGCATTTTCAAGTAACTTTTCCGTGCTGGGTCCGAATTTGGTTTCCAAATTTTTCCACCACATCTGGTTTTTGAGCAAATTGAGGTCAAAGTTACCAAAAACCTTTTTTGGCTATTTTTGAGTCGTTTTTACACACTTTTACCTCGATTTAATGAAAAAAGATGACACAGATTTCTCAATCATCACGGTAATTTTATTGGAAAATGCATAGTTGCGCTATATTTCCATTATTGATTATAAGTAATGTTCTTTTTTAATTTTTCCGTCCGTCCGTTCCGTTTGGTTTCTCTCCATGTATTCTTGTGCGCTCGCTACAGGTCGCAAATATTAAGATTTTTCGATAAAATTTGGTAGACCGATTTATATCGGCCCAAGGACGAAGTCTATTGATTTTGGTTTAAATAGGTCTATGTTTGGACTTGTGCCCATATAAATTTCTCTCAAAACTGCAGCACAAAATTGAATGGCACATCCATGGTTTAAAGAATTATGGGATCAAATATGTCTTGAATGGTACATATCTTCATTACTATTATTATCTGAAAGTGCTAAACGGATCTGACGAATTTCATATTCTCTACATTCATATCTTTCTCCAAAATTCGCTAAAAGGTTAAATTCAGATTGAAGGCACAATCACAGTTTTAAGAATTATGGACTCCAATCTATCTGGAACGGTAGATCTTATCACAGCTGTCATTATGTGAAAGCGCTAAACAGATCAGATTTTATTTTTAGGCTTAACATCAATTTTCGCTGTACAATACGCTAAAAATCCAACTTTAAATTGTCTAGCACATCCACAGATAAAAGAATTAATGACTGAAATCTGGCTTATATGATATATATCGTAATTACTATTGTTGTGTGTAAGTGCTAAAACGATCGGATTATCCGTTTGGTTTCTAAATCACTTTTAACTCCAAAAATCTATGAAAAGCTACAAAATTTAATCTAAAATGGGTCTGGACACCAAAATAATAGTACGATCAATTTAGCACTTACACATAATAATAGTATGACCGATATATACCGATCACGCAGGACTGCAACTAATTATTTCACAAAGTGCGGATGTGCCCTTCAAAAAATATCAAATTTCAAGTTGTTCACGCATAGAGGTGAAGAGATTATTATTGTCATATTATCCTTCCCAAGCAAATTTTCTGTTCCAAAGAATCGGTTGTACAATAGCTACTTTTCATTCAAGGAACTGATTCCGGAACCAGTTCCATGGAATCGGTTGCAGTGGAACCAGTTGTAGAATAGGTGTGGTTGGCTACCGATTGTAAAAATTTTTACTGGGTTATTTTTGAAAGCACACTTATTATTAATTTGATCTCAATTTTTTTGTTTACTTGTCAGTTATATGTCAGTATCAAAAAATTTTCAATTGCATTGAGGCTGAAAGCGCAAAAATGGAAAATGTCTGAAATTACTATTTATTTAAAAAACAGAGTTACAGATTTTAAAGAACTACCATTTGTTCCTAATTGAGGGCACCTATTTTTTTCAACAAGTGGGAGATTTGCTAACATCATAATTATTATCCACCAAAGGTTTTGGGCAATTTACTTTTATGCTGAAAAAGTTATAACCAAAAGAGTTGAAAAACTCTTGAAAGTTACAAGAAAATTAGGGTAAATTAGGGTAGTTTTTAATTGAATAGAGCACATTGGGAGCATAAGTATTGAAATTTAAGATGTTCGCCTGATTAAATTCGTTGCCTCGAAAATGCTGAAACCATCAAAAATATTATATATTGTTATTAAAATGGTTTAAATACTAAGTTACATGGAATCGCCCGGTTCCGTAGATTTGCCCATATACACATTTGAAAATTGTCAAATATGTAATTTATTTGAGTTTCTTTTAATTGTTTTTATACATTTTATTTCAGAATTAATAGAAAAACATTATTACAAATAAATTTGTGTGTAATAATTAGAAATTGCAAAAAAATGTTAAAATTTGTTTGTAAAAAATAATTTAATTCAAGGTGCGTTCATTTAAATCTTCGTGTAATCTCGTAAAATTACCACTAATATAAAAAAGTGCGGTTTAATGAATACCACTATTTTATTTGTAATTAAGACAATTTTATTTGTATTTAAAATTTGTCCAAATACATTTCAATATTATTCACTTGTATTTAAAAATTTTAAATCTGTATTTCAAAATTGTAAAATTGCATTTAAAATAATTCCATTTGTATTTCAAAATTCTCCAAATGTATTTCAGAAATTTCCAAATGTATTTAAAAAGACTCTATTTGTAATCCAAAATTTGCCAAATGTATTTTATAAAATTCGAATTGGATTTCAAATTTTTGCAAATGTATTTCAGAAATTTAAATTTTTTTTTTTTTTTTGAAAAATTTTTGAACCATTTTAAAACATTTTTAAACAATTTTGAATGATTTTTGGACAAATTTAAAACATTTTCTGGTAATTTTGAAACATTTTAGACAATTTTTAAACTTTTTTAGAAAATTTTAAAATTTATTTGGACAATTTTAAAACATTTTTGGGCAATTAAAAAACATTTTTGAAGAATTTTAAAACATTTTTAGACAATTATGGAATATATTTGGAATTTTCTGAAATAAAACTGAAAAAGATGTAGAATACAAGGGAACCCGTAACCGTTTCACTGAATTTAAATTTTTATTCGCATTTGTGACGTTAACAATAACGAAATAACCTAAAGTTAACACAAAATTAAAGTTAAAAAATTCAAATTTAAATGGAATTTGACATTTGTACTGCACACTGAGAGAAATATCTACATTCTATTTTAAATTTTTACACTGTTTCAATGAAGTTTCGCTGAAGTTCGCCCATTGAAACTTTTCATTAAATTGATAAATTTTATGAAAAAGATTCATAATTTTTATGAAGCTTTCCATTCATTTTGTTTAATTTTCACTAAAATTAGAATAACAAAGATCCCTGTGCGTATGGTAGCTCAAACTTTGAATAATTTTGTTTATTGTCAATGGCCCTTAAAAACGGAAAAAATACTTAGAAATTTAATAATTGTTTATGATATTCTTTACTCTACTAACTCTACTATTCATACATTTTTTTTGCAAATTTTTGTGGTGTAAATTGATATTTTCAATTAACTAATATGTTACTCAAATGGAACTAAATTTTTTTTTATTTCTTGAGAGGATGAGGAAGAACTTTGGATAATAATTTTTTTAAATGCAATAATATATTTATTGTAGTATTGATTAAATTTGCATTCAAAGAAATTTTGAATCCAAAGATTAAAAAAAAATCGTAAGGAATTAGAAAAAAATCTCCTAGTTTCATCAGTTTTTTTTTTCGCCTTTTTTAACTAATTTTTAATAGCTTCAGCTATATTTTTAAATAAATTTTTCTATTAGTATAAGAAATGTTTCAATTTAGATAATCTCAGATTCCGAAACTTTCAACCTTAAGGTACAAAAAACACTACAAAATAGCTAAACTCATTCAAAATGGAGCTAATTAGAGGATATTTTGGTTTTAAATCTATAATTTTCTCTCTCGTTGTAGATGTTCTTTTTTAATTTGAAAATTTTTTTCAAATACATCGTGTTCATATGTCATGTTGATATTTAACAAAAACAGGAAGCTGTTAGTATATTTGTTGATAAAAAGTTAAGGAAATACATTAATTTTGCTTTAAACGATTAATCGCCAATTTTCTCGAATAACCGACCCGAATAACCGGTTAATCAGTTTTAGTGATTTTTCGAATAATGCAATAACCGGTTAACCGCCTTTGTCGAATAATTGGAAACAGTAATAAAATATGAATTTTAGTGCATGAACTTTCTTACTCTGAACAAATATTTATTAATTTTTATTTAGTACGTTTGAAGTTAAGAAGAAGAATAAACCTTTTCCTATAAAGAAGATAAATCATTAATTTTCAGATCAGACTAGATCTAGTTACTGCCCTTTTCTATGGACAGTGATTCATCAGTGATTTTCCATTAGATTGTATATGCTTTTGAGCCCATTGTTGAGTCAGAAATGGGTGAAAAATTTTAGTTTAAGTAAAAGCAAATTAAAATTTTTTTTAATTCTGGGAGGGGGTGCTAAATTATTTCTGGAGGGGGGTTAGCCTCGAACTGAATTAATTAATTTCTAATTAATCAATTAAAATGGTGGTAAAAACAATTTTTATTTTTTAAATAAAAATTAAAAACCAACATTTATTTACATTACACTTAGCAAATATTTTTTTAATTACAGTTTACACCAATTTTATTAATATTTAGTAGAGGCTAATAATTTTGTCAACTAATTTCATTATACTACAAATCAGTAGATATTAGGGTCTTAAAAATCATATGGGAAAACAGGACATAATCCGATATGTGTTCCTCAAGGCTGGATCGTGATTAATAGAATACAGCAATATCCGTACCACACTTTAGCTGCGATACTTTAAAAATTAAAGTTCAAAGCAAAAACAGTAAAAACAAAAGGATAAAAATAGCATTGTTAGATTTCGTTGATGTTAGTCTAGTTGAATTGTTAACATATTGTATTTGTTTTCAACTTTAGTATAAGTAGACGATTATCAATGATTAACCCATCAAGGCAAACGACACTGACGATGTAGAGAAAGCCGAAAATACGTATTCTGTTTTGCTGGCCTTAAAAATTTTTTATTCTTTGTAATTTACTTGTAAAAATTGTATCATCTTTCTTTAATTTGAAAAATATTTTAATTTTAATATTTTTATATTTATGATCTAGAATCAATATCAACTATACATACCCCTCATTCATCTTAAAACACAAGATACGGTACAAAATATAATTTAAATAACATACATTTAAATTTAACGGTCCTTTGCTGTTCATAAATCTGTGTTATCATTAGGGAATTCCCGGGACGGGATTCTCGGGAATCCCGCCCTTTTTTCAATCCCGCAATCCCGGGAATTTTATGCGGGATTTCCCGAGATTTTTTTTTTTTATTCTTTTACAGAAGTTTTAGCTAGTACTTATATTCAAATTTTGGAAGCTTTATTTAAATTAAAAATCAATGTTTTTAATTTAAAAATAATAATTTTAAAAATTATTTAAATAATAAATATTTTTTCAAAATTTAACCCTACGGTTCAAAAGTTGGAACTTCAGAATTCGTTTTAGAGGTATGGTTCCTCCGGCAAAGTTTCTTATTTTAATCCCTAGAATACGATTTTCCTTGTCAGTTGAGCTATTTTTTTGCCTCCCTACAAATCGACCCGACCTACTACTCAAGCTCTCTACCGCTGAGCTATTCCTTGATATGAAGTTGACCGGCATAAAAACACCACTTTGTCATTGCGAGATATTGTGCTTTATTCTGTTCAATAAAAGTAGTTATTAAACAAGTGTAAAAGGTGCACTACAATTCAATATTTTTTCATCGCTATTTTCACAGGTGCATAAAAAGTAATTTCTCATAATTCTTTATATATGTATATATATTTTTAGAAATTAAAAATAAAAAAAAAATATTGAATTTAATCAAATTAATTATAAATATTAAATAAAATTAATAAAATACAAAAATATTTAAAAAATCAATAAAATACAAAAAAATTAAAAAAAATAAAAAAATATTGGTTCCGCCGGGAATCGAACCCGCGGTCATGAAAATAGCAAATGATACAAATATCACTTTTTAGGATCACTTTGAGAGCAATTGTGCTTTAGAAGCAATACTTAAGTGATTTTTTGGAAACGCTCTAAAAATATACTAACGGATACTTGTTAAGTAGGAAAGAAGTAGTTTTTAAAGCATACCCAGCAAAAAAAGCCATTACAAAAAAGTTATTTTAAAAGCACTCCGAATAGCATCAACTGATTGTGGAGTAGTTACAATTTAGCTCTAACACTGATTTATTTTACACGTGATGTCCCATGTTGTCAGTAGTTTAACTTGAGCATTTTGTTAGTAATGGTAATAATACATATATAATGGTAATAAAGTATGGATTTTAGGTATACATTTTCATCACATCAATACGAGTACATTTTGTTTGCATTTTTAGAGTGATTTAGAAGTACTCTTTATAATATATAATATAATACGTTTTTAAAAGTGATTTAAATATGCTTCAATTTATTATTATTTGTAGGGCAATATTAAGGAAACACTTCTTTTGCATCTGATTCTATTCGATTAAGTCAAAATCAGACGCAGATCTACGATTGAAATTTTAGCTTTAAATTCATTAAAGAGTCCGAGAACCGCTGGAGGACAGTTTTTCCCCAGACAAATTTCGAAGGCGAATACCATGTCGTCATTTGAATTTTGCAAGTCAACCATCGTTAGCTTAAAATCAAAGTTTTCATTAAATGATGCATTAAGTTCCAATGCTATAATTTGCAATCGTGATTAGTTAAATTCTTATGTTGAAGAAGTTCATTTAGCAAAATTTTAACTTTAATTAAAATTTGGAACTTTAATGGACATTTTAAACTTGACGGCAGTTATTTTTTTAAATCTATTTTTGAGTTGAAGAAATAATATATTTTTTGTCACTATAGAATTATTTATTTAGTTTGATTTTACGTCTTTTAAGGTGTAATAGCGATTAAAGCATATCGACATTTAAAGCAGGTGACATTTATAGAACTTTTAATGTATAAGCAAAAAGGGACCATCCTCTATTAACGAACCTCTTGATTGGTCTCTTTTAAATAATAAAATATGTTAACATTGCAACAAATTTTATTAACATATTTCTTTGGTGCACGGTGCAAAAGCACGCGAGCGGCTTCATAGAGCCTTAACAATACATTTTAATTGTTAAGTTTTATATATTTGCATTTAGTGAAAAGAAGAATTCATATTTGGGCAGGAGATTCAATGGGATACAATTCTTTATTTCCTTCCCTTTTTCAATGGGAACTGTAATTGAAGTATTTTTTAAAATACACACAGAGAACAGATTCGTTGTGGCAACCGAATTTGTTGACAACCGAATTTTGGTAGTTACGTGTACTATCACATAAATCGATTGAAGCAGCAGATATTTTCAGTTGTACCTACTATATTTTCGAAAATGTTGGCACAACCGATTTTATTTGGTGTTCAGTATATCCGACCGAATTTATTTACCAAATATTTTGATATTAAATAAAACACTGTTTCCAATTATTATTGGAAAATTTTAAAAAGTTTTATTTGAAAATTAAAAATATTTAACAAATGAATGAATAAGAATTAAAGAGGTTCAGATTCTGGGACATTTTTTCCATAAACTAATTCTAACGGTTGCAATTATTTTCCTGTTGAAAATTACCAGATTCTAAAGACCCTGTCCAATAAAATGTCCCAGATTCTGAGGATTTTCTTACCAAAGAAATCGCTCAGATTCTGAAAAGTTTTTGGTAAATAAAATCTCTCGTGTTCTAATAACTTTTTTCTAAAGAAAATCTATTAGATTCTAATGGCTTTTTCCTACAGATAACGCTCATATTCCATTAAAAGTCCTCAGAATGCTCAGATTCCAAGAATTTGTTCTTAAGAAAAATCTTCTGATTCCTAGGATGAAATGTTTTAGACGTTTTTATATAAAAACTTCTCAAAGTAATGGGAACATTTTCCTAAATAAAACCTCTAAATTAAGTGGACATTTGCCTTTAGTGAAACCGTAAGATTTTGAGAGAATTATTTAACGAAAAAATTACCAGAATGTAAGGGTTTTTGGTTAAAAGGCGTTTTCTATCCCTAAATCTGAGCATAGGAAATGAGTTGTTTTCACAAGATGAAGAAAATGTAGATATATAAAAATATCATCAAAAACTTACTTTTTACCTAGGAAAGTTAAATTTTTATATGCACATAAGGTTCTTTTCAAATTAATACACTCATAAAAGAAAGTGCATACAAATAGGTCAAAATTGTGTTGGCGCAAATACATATACTATTTCCTGTTATTTTAGCAGAATTTTGACCTACATATGTGTACGGGCTTTTTAAGAGAAAATAACAAAAAAATTAGATCAATTTAATCAGAAGGTTTTTTTATAATTTATATTTTATTTTTTTGATTTGGTTTTGTTTTTTTGGTAATTTTTTGACATTGATTTTATTTTTTGTTATATGTATATTATTATGTCCAATTGACTTTCGATCAATACTACCGAATTTGTTCGAAACGGTTAGTTGTAAATACCGAGTAAAAAAAATTTAAGAATTAATATTTGAATTAATATTATTACTACTGACTTATAGCAGCTACAACTAATAAATTTGGAATAATGCATATTTTATTACTTTTAATATGGTTGTTATTATGGAATTGTTTAAAAAAATATATATTTTCTTTCAATTGGTTGAGAAGACCGATGTAAATTCAGTAGAGCAATTCAATCAGTTGCGAATGTAGAAAATTGTTTTTCAATACGAAATATTTATTATATCAATAAAATTTAAATAGTCTGAAATAATATAAGGCGCTATTAACAGAATCTTGGTGGTTTTGATGGATATCTAACTGAATCGTTTTCTGTGTGTATGTACGAATAATTAAAAAATATGTAAATAATCGTAAATTAGTAAAGTACGTACATAAAATTAACTATTTTGTTTTTCTTAGACATAAAAAATGGAATCTAATAAATTCGTGATTTACAAACAAATGGATTTACAAAGAAAAAAAAACAACATTATATATACATTTTTAAAAAATGAAGACCCGTTTTCGCTCAATTTCGTAGTTTCCGAAAAACGAAAATCGTTACATCTTCTTAATCAAATGCACAAAAATTTCATTTTTGGATTTTATTTATATTTTGGTGCAAAAGCATAGGCCGGTTAGAGGGTAAATAAGTCAGTCAGTCACTCTTATATGTAAATACTTTGACTCTCTTTGCGATTTGTTTATTGTCATTGCGAATCCATTCGTTTCCCGTTCTGTTTCATTTCGTTCCGCATTCCATTACATTTTGTTCTCTGTTCCATTGCCATTTTCTCGAGTTTCAATTCCACTTGTTCCCTGTTTAATTTCCCCGTTCTTTCCCGAAAGTGTGTTAAAAAAGTGTTTAAAAAAATGGTCGTAAACAAACTCTATATTACTTTCCTTAATAAAAATGTGTGTTTAAAAACAAAAAATGTGTTTAAAAAAAAGTGCGCGTAGACCTGAAAGAGTGTTAAAAAAAGTGGCCATGGACAAATTTTCTTTCCCAAAAGTGTGTTTAAAAAAATGTTTCCACAAAAAAAGTGCTACCACAAAAAAAAGTGTTTCTACAAAAAAGTTTTTCCACAAAAGAGTGTTTCCACAAAAAAGTGTTTCCACAAAAAAAAAAAAGTTTACACAAAAAAAGTGTTTGCACAAAAAAAAACGTATTTCCACAAAAAAAAAAATAACGTTTGCAAAAAAAAAATTTACACAAAAAAAAAGTGTTTCCACAAAAAAAAATGTTTCCACAAAAAAAAAATTTACACAAAAAAAATATTTCACAAAAAAAAGTTTACACAAAAAAAATGTTTCCACAAAAAAAAGTGTTTCCACAAAAAAAAAAGTTTCCACAAAAAAAAAAGTTTCCAAAAAAAAAACTTTTTCCACAAAAAAAAATTATTGACAAAAAAAAAAAGTTTCTACAAAAAAAATGTTTCCACAAAAAAAAAAAAAATTTAGATGAGATAAATGAGATAGGATGAGCTGAGATTAGATTAGGTTAGTGCTATAAGTGCTGCCTGGTAATAGTAACGCCAAGGCCTTGTTGTCATAGCAACACGAAAATTTTATATGTAGGGACGCCATATCTCCGGAACCACTGGGCCACAGATCATCCTCAACGTACCCTGAAATTTTGGTTGAAATCGGTTGACAGAAATCCGTTGAAAAATAAACATTTGTATATCGATCACACATTTTATATGGGAAAAACACGCCATCACAAAAGTGTGCGTATAAAGCGTATGCGTAAATATTTTTCGTCATTTTTTTTAAGAACCATCAGTAAAAGTAGACCTTTCCAACGCATGTATTGGTTTGTAAATCGGTTAAGTGGTTCTCGAGTTATAAAATGACGAACATATACCAACTTATTTTTATATATATATATAGATAATACCAGGCTCTATGCAAGATGCTCAAGTATTGTTAACCGCTCTCTCACTGGCTCTGGCTGAGATTTCAAGAAGTTAAATTGCAGCTAACGGGTTTAGTGTTTTTATTACATTTTTTCATGTTATGCATATTTATTGAAACAATTTTTAATATTTATTAAAATTTGACAATAAAACTGAACCTATCACCTTCTAATAAAATTTCATCAAATGTCGGCCAGAGCCAGTTAACATTGAAAGAGACACATGCATCCTCTTGAGTTTCTATGCTCGTTGATAATACCCACCTTATTATAAAGATTATATTCATATTCCTCTATATTATTACAATTGGGAAACTTCCCAGACATTCCCGAAATCACGATATCATCTTCATCCGATTCAGGAAAAATTCTGGAAAACTTTTTAATAGTTTCGTCGGAACCAGTGACGAAAGATTTATTTTTTGTATCCTTTGAATTTGACATAATTTAACTCTTAGTAATGTACTATTAGTTTTAATTGTTTTTTTTTTTTATTTGTTAATATTTTGATTAAAAGTTTTATTTCACTACACTTAGTGTCAGAAAAATATACCGACACGCGTAATCCAAATTTAACGAAATGTTCGGAATAAGAAACAAACGAATTGATTATCAAACTGCAATTGGTTAATATGCCGAAAGTTTAGTTACTTTTATAATATGTTTCTAGCTCATTACAAATTCCCACAAGTGTCGAAATTTTGTAAAAAGTTTAATGGCAATTAAATGGAAATCCACTGTGCATAAATTAAGAAACAATTTACAGTAGTCCCCCCTTAAGTGACCATTCAAAATGAATGTTTGCTCGCATATAAGAGGAGAATCTTTAATCGAATACCTTTATAAAAATAATCGGTAATGCGCGGAATAATTCCTTTAAAAAACTTTTTGATGTATAGCATTCAATTCTTTAGCCAATATTTAAACTTGTTACATTTACATATACATATTTATTTGGAATATTATTTTACCTCAAGTCCAAAATATTAGATTTTATTTGTTGTTTTAACTACAAATAAACTCTAATGCGACAATATCATATTGGATTTTTGACTTGAGGTAAAACAATATTCTAACTAAATATATGAAAATATAAATAGTTGGAAAAAACAATTTTTGTATATCTTAATGCAAAAATTAAAATAATTTTGAACAAATATCGTGCAACCGCTAGCCCAATCCAGTGTTGCCAAGTCTTTTTTTTACAGATCCCCTTAAAGTGTCCGAAAACCCCCTAAATTTTCTCTACCACTAAAAAACGTTCCCCTAAAATAAATTTTCCAAAAATCCAACAATTTTCTAAATTTTTATTTCAAATTATTTTTAATAAATGCAAATAATTGATTTTTTTTGTTGTTAAAATAAAAAAAATTTGTTATATTTTAGCTGGTTTTCTTTGCTTTTCTAGTCACATTCTAAAATTTTCCACTTAAAAAATCTGAAGGCTAAAAGAAAATAAAAATTTATGTGAAAAACTATCAACAATTTGATAGAACCAATCATCGGACTCTAAAATTTAATTTTGATTTTAAAGCAAAACTACCCGTAAAATGATTTTCTTACCCCCTAAATTCCTCCCTAATAAATTGGTACCCCTGAAATTCCCCCTAAGTGGTTTAAAACCCCCTAAATCTAGGGAATAACCCCTAACTTGGCAACACTGTCTCATGCAAATATTAAAGGTATTCATTTAAAGTATTTACGCCTCGTATACTGTGTATATGTTGTAAGTTTACTTAATTAATGTCAAAACTAGTTTACGAGCCCTCGTAAATATACGCTTACATTTTTATGTGTAAACTTTTTCGTATTTATACACACATTTGAATCTTGTCAAAAATAAAAATTATTTTCTATTGTTTTGTTTGTTGTTTTTTATTTTCTGTTTTATTTGTTTTTTAGATACAAATTTAAAAAATTCTGTGTTTAATTTATGAAAAGATCAAAAAATTGGCTAAATGCAAAATTGAGATGTGAATAGTTTTAAAAGGTGCGTTCATTCAAATAAACAGGTAAATTTAGATGAAAATGCAGTTAGATGAATACCACTATTGTTTTGTTGGGATTTTCGTTGTTTTTATATAAATTTTATTGCCAACGACCGCACAACCATACATGTAATAGAACTCAAAGGGTACTTTTATGTAAAATTGTTTCTTTTGAAAAAGTGTTAATTTATGACTGGAGTTTTAAAAAATCTGGCAGTTCATGCACAGAAATACAAAATTCTCGTTCCCTTAATTTTATATACGTTATTTTATGTTTCGGATTGTGTCATCCAATTATCATTTTCTTATTGCAGACCACTGACTAACCTAGTGTCTTCAAATGCAATAAATTATATGATATGAAATGTCAAAACCATTGCAGCGAAACGTCAAAATGATATCAATTGCAGAGTGGTGGAGAACACTTGACCATTTCATGGATAAGAAATATCATAGATTTTTCTTCGAAAAACACCAAATTTTATGAAACATTAATGTTTACCGACAAATAATAAAAAACTAAACACTTTTCCATTCCTTTTTACCAAATTTTTTGTTGTTTTTCTATTACAAAATTAAAATGAAAACTAAAAGTGACATTTGATCTCTGGCATCATTGCAAGATCCGATGGCATGTCAGCGATATCATGATATTTCAATAAAATTGAAATTGAGTGTCTTCACTTGAGATGCGAGCATTTCGACAATTGCTTGCTATCATTTTATTGCATGTCAAGACACTAGGTCATGTAGTGATGGCCTGGAAGCAATTGTATTATATATCATGAAAATAGTCAACCATTTTAAAACCATAAATAAATTCTTATATGACAATATCTTATCGGATTTTAGATTTGAGGTAGAACAATATTCTAATTAAATATATGAAAATATAGAAAGTCCAAAATACTATTTTTGTATTTCTTAATGCAAAAGCGTTTATTTACAAAAGTTTCCGGGGTTCAGATTTATTTATTTATTTTTATTTATTGATTTCCTGCACAACAAGACTAAGTCTTATAATTTTAGTACAGGATTTTAAAAGTGTACAAATATACTTTGCCAGATTTAATCAAATATTGACTAATATAAATATAAAAATATTACAAATAAATATAAAATTAATAGAAATGTTTTAACATAAAATTATAAAAAATTACCTGGAGTATAAAAAATAAGTAAAAACAGTAATTTTTAATAAAAAGAGAGAAAAAAAAATCATAACTAATTAAAATGATCAAAAAGAAAATTTTTAAAATTTATTGCGTTGCTATTTATTTGTTGGTTATGCGGAAGAGCATTCCAAAGACGTGTAGCATTTATAAAGAACTGCCATTCAGAAACGAGACATCGAAATTTGGGAAATATGATCTTTTTGCCTTTTGACGATCTTGCGAAACGTATATTTGGAAATAGGTAATTCGGTTTTTTCATGAATATAATTTTTTGTAAAAATATTAATGTTTTTATCTTTAACAGGTTTTCAAATGATACATTATAGAGAGTTTTCGAATAAAACGATATTTGATCGCGTCTTTTGAGTCCGTAAATATACCGTATAATATTGTTATATAAAACTTGGAGTTTTTTCTTAATAATGGAATCGCAATTAGAAAACAATTGGCAACCGTAATAGACTTGGCACCAAATAGGCCTTTGCGAGTAATATTCTTACGTTCAGCGGCGTAAAGTACTGGACAGACCACAACGTTCTTAGTTTCACATATATTTGTGCAACCAGTGCATTGATGTGATCTGACCAAGTTAAATTACTGTTAAATACTATTCCCAAATTTTTTGCCGTACGTACGATTTCAATTCTCTCATGGTTTATGACGATATCATCTTCTATGAGTGGATTTGCACTTTTTTTGTGAATCACCAAACATTTGGATTTTCGTGGATTTAAACACAGGCCATTTGCAGATGCCCAACTATATATGTTGTTTAAATCGTGATTAAGTTTATTAACGTTTTCTCTGATTGATTGAACTGGACTACTGAGATACAATTGTACATCATCTGCATACATGTGGACTCTACAGTGAGATAAATGTTGTGGCAAATCATTAGCATAAATAGAAAAAAGTAGTGGTCCTAAAATAGATCCCTGAGGTACCCCTCTTGTTAGTGTTATGGGATTGGACTTAATGCCGTTTACAAATACTGATGCGGTCAGTGAGGTAAGATGATATAAGTTGTGCCGATGTTGATGAAAATTTAAAATGATCCCTTAATTTGGTACATAATATTTGATGGTTAACTGTATCAAAAGCCTTGGATTAAAAATTTAAAAAATAGGTCCAGGGTCCAATATTTTTTCGGACAACAAACGTCAGCAAAAACTCAATATACCCTGTCCAGTACACCGTACCTCAAAAATAAAAGTTCGCCGTACACAGTCCAATCTAAATTATTTTTGCAAGGACGTTTCAAAAAATTTTTTTTTTATTTTTTTTGCCGAACGTAGGGGTCGCAATTTTACATTTTTCGTTATATATTTGGCATTTAAAGTTGGATCTTAAAGTATGATATTCGATGTTTTTCTCTCGAGGGGACCAATGTTTTGCTCTAAGGGCCATTGTCCTCAAGGGTCGCCTTTTTAAATTTTTTTTCATTGGGTTTTTCCTTTATAGCAAAACACTGGTCTCCTCGAGGCAAAATAAATCGATAAATCACACTTTAAAATTGCCTTGCAAAAATACTTTATATTTGAAGGTGTACCGCGCACTTTTTTCCCCCCTTTAAGGTGGTACGGTCTATTGTTAAGGTACATCTATATTGACGGTATAACTACATCACGGTACTATTTTGTATGAGAATTTACTTATAAAAATTATTCTCCTTAATTTTACATTGACGTTATATATTTTCGGAAAGCTTATTGCAAAATGCATAAGCTGATGCAAAAAGATAAGGTATGTTGCATTACAACCAAAATTTGTGAAATTTAAAATTATTTTTACATAAGGGTCATGTACTCTTCAAAAGAAAAAGTTCGATAGCGATATGCCAATGTTAAGCAGTCAGAGGTTCTGAAATCTTTAAAAATATAGATATTCGGAAAACCCAAAGAAAACCCGAATACCAGAAAAAGCCGAAATACACCCTCACTTAAATATAATAAAGATTAATATATTTATATGAATTTGACCCTTAACCCCATATACGTCCTCATACAAAATGTTTTGATGTCTTGTCTCTATAATTAATAGTCTCTTTGTGCGGCACTTCAATAATCAATCGACGATTTGATACCAATGTTAGAATAATACTCTTCCAGGATAATTTAAAAGGCTAGTCAGGACCTAAAAGAACAGTCCAATAAATTTGTAATTATATTTTTCATATTTAGCTTTTCAATATGCGTAATTTAAGTGCTATAACTTGAACAGATTTGCAAGGACACACTAAGCGCGTCGCCCTTCAAAACATACATTTACACACACAGAAAAAATGTTAGTAGAAAAATTTGTAAAAGATTTTCAATTTCGTTTGGTAAAATTAGCGAGCTTCAATTA
The DNA here is from genome assembly GCA_949987735.1 of Leucophora obtusa. Classification (NCBI taxonomy): domain Eukaryota; kingdom Metazoa; phylum Arthropoda; class Insecta; order Diptera; family Anthomyiidae; genus Leucophora; species Leucophora obtusa. Next base: position 267,265,468 of record OX465295.1, on the reverse strand, counting down.
CGAAATTGATTATATTAATTAAAATTATAATTGATTTTGCACCTATCACTCAAATGATACTATTAACTACTAAAAATTCGATACTATTATCTGAACCAAAATTAGATTATGGTAGTAATAATATCAATTAAAATATTAATTGAAATTAAAAAAAAAATATTATGTTGAACAAAAAAGTCTGTATACGTCACATTTAAATATTTGTAGTATTGCATACCAGAGAACTTCAACTGCTGATTGCAAAACCATCATATGTACTCAACACCCGAATAAACATTCGTTTTTGTTCAAGCGCCGAATATACTCAAATACACATACTCATTGCCGATTTTAAATCAATCAACCCAAGTGATTTTTTTGCATCGTTGATTTAATCATTTGTTCCTTTCATGCCATTCATTTCATTCATATTCGTTCGGATCGACGATGATTATTTTGATGTAGAAAAAAATCAGGAAAAACAAAAATGAGCGGGCTGAGTTTATTCATAATTGCAACCAAATAAAAGATAAATAGTTTCATAAAAATAAAGAGGGGTTTTACAACAGGGATCGGCAAACACATACAACCTTAGTTTTGTGTTTGTATGAGTGAGATGTAACATTCCCTCTCTCAATGCACTGAAAGAAATTTCTGTATAATTTTCTCATTCTTATTTATGTGCAATTATAATATAGAAATAAAATAGAACAAAATAGAAAATAATTTAAAAATGAGATTTTGAAAGAAAAACTCGTTTTAGAATTCTTGGCAAAGTTGCAGTTAAAAATTTGTGCTGTTCAGCATGGCGATAAAGGTATATATAATTAAACTCGGTTCATAGATGGCAAAACACAACAATTGTCCTTTTTTCAACAAAAGTAACCTATTTTCGTTTATCAAAAAAAATTTCAGTAAACGAGAAATGGAATTCCCAATCTTCGTCAAAAATTTCGTTCAGTGTAACGCTAGCAACATGCGTCGACACAACCTCATCGAACGAATGCTCAAGCGAGACTGAATAAATTTGTTTGTTTTTATTCAAAGTGTGAGCGTATGTAGGTGTGAGTGAGTTGCACGCGTGCATAGAAATGCCGATCTCTGGTTTACAGTATGAGCAAGGACTATATTTCGTAGAAACACATTTAATACACGTACATTCCCACTTTAAAACAATAAGTTTTTATTTTTTTATTTTATAAAACAACTACATAATACTTTGATTTATTCATGTGAGTTCAAATGTTCGATCAGTTTGAGTTTATTCAACAGTCTGATTTTCTTCAACAGTCTGATTTTATTCAACAGTGAGGTTTTTTGAGCGATTAAATGCGAATAAAACATGTTCGACGGACGACTCAAACCAGGGATGGAAATGAGTTTTTACATTTTCTACCAACCACATAAAAAAATAGTACTTTTTTTAACCTCACGGTACCAAAATTTTTCATATATAGAAAATTTGTCCGAGCAATGTCAAACTTGCAGAAAATATTCATCTACTATTCCAACCCTCACCAATTTTTTGATATAAAAAGTACCCAGCAAATAATTTTCAAAATAGAGAATCGAGTTGGGAATCAGGTATTTTTGGTAGAGCGCCTTCCCAATTGGATTACCAACTTGTTTCTTTTAACAAGGCGTGAGACTAAATGCAATCGATTCTTTGGAATCGCAATGGTAGCTAGTTACTATTTTTCTTACAGAACACCTTTGATTTTTAGTAATAGAAGGTGTTCTAATAATAAAAGGATTAAGCGAGTTTCTAAAAATAGATTTTCTCAAAATAGAATTTACGAATTAAATTTTATAATATATAAAAAAAACTTACACATGTGTTTCGTTGGGATTTGATCCCTGGTTTTCTGGGTATCAGGCGGATATTTTTCCACTGAGCCACCGTCTTGCGTGATACTTTATAGTTTAAATCAGATTTTATTTTTTTTATAATTACTTTATACTTTTTAGCACAAGCTTGTTTTTTGATAAAAGAGGTAGTTCTTTAGAATTTATATATAAGGCCTTACAATACACCTTGCAAATTACATAATAATTTATGGTTAAACTAATAGAATTCGACTTATACTTAATTAGAGAAATACCATGGATGGTAACCGAAACGAATGCGGTTATTGTTAGGGTAACGATATTTTAGGTTATTTCGGTAACGGTATTTTAAGGGTAACGCTATTTCATTTATTTCGGTATCGGTATTTTAAGGATAACGGTATTTCAGTTATTTCGGTAACAGTATTTTAAGGATAACTATATTTGGGTTATTTCGGTAACGGTATTTTAGGGTTAACGGTATTTCAGTTATATCGGTAACGGTATTTTAAGGATAACGGTAGTCAGTTATTTCGGTACATACCAGAGAACGGTTTGAGTGCCTTATTTTATGCTTTTGAATGCAATCACAAAAAATGTGCATATTGTTGGCGATGCACATCATTACAGTAAAGCAATACAGACACAATTGGAAAAAAGTGAGTATGACGAAAGCCATGCATTGCACTGCATGTCTTCTGTTAATCTTACCTAACACTCACAAAAGCAACGAATATAAAATGATTGGTATGACTACAAACCGATTGTTACGAACGGTCTCAATGTTGGTTGTATAAAAATTGAAAATTTTTTTCTGTCAAATATTTTAGTATATTTTTGGTATTTATTTTTTTTCACTTAAACATTAACAAAATGAAAAAAATATATACATATTTCATATGTAAATAAAAAAAATTTAAATTTCTTCACACTGCATTTTTCAAAATACTGCAACAGGTCAACGAATACTAAATGAATGTTGTGATTGATTTTATTTTTTTAATGAGTCATCTCTTCATTTCGTTGCTTGACATGTAGTGGCATTATAAAAATAATGCGTAAAAACCACTCATCAAAAACAATGAATGTGTTTAATAGCAATAGCTTTAGTTGTTGTTGTTGCACGAATACATGGCAAAAGCAGTGAATGGTATGACTGCACAATAAAAACGAATGTACTCAAACCGTTCTCTGGTACATACCGCATTTTTTTTTGCAAAAACCACACGAAAGTAAAAACAAAACGAATTAATTGACTTAATTTATGTAAAATACTCAATAACCACATGCAAAAACCAAGAGTAGAGAATTAAAAATAACGGTAACGGTATTTTACGGATAACGCTATTTCATGTATTTCGGTAGCGGTATTTTAGGGTTATCGATATTTCATTTATTTCGGAATCGGTATTTTAAGGATAACGGTATTTCAATTATTTCGGTAACGGTATTTTAAGGATAACGACATTCCGAGTATTTCGGTAACGGTATTTTTGGGGTAACGGTAGTCAGTTGAAAGGGTTTTGAAGCGATAACGGTATTTTAGCGGTATTGCCTGCCAACCCTGAGAAATACTAACCCAGCAAAAATTACTGCTTGCTTGGAAGCAGGTTTGTCAAGGAAAGTTGAGCAGTGAAGCGATTGCATTATTAATGTTTGTTCGAGATAGCTCGCGTGAAAGCACTTGTTTCGAGATCCGAAAAGGCATGAATTCACCGATTTTATTTAGTGCTCCTGTTTTTTTTTTAATGTCGATAATTCATGCCTTCTCGGAAGTGCATATTATAAAGCTTTTCAATTACTTAAAATTATGCCTTCACAAAATCACAACATTCCTGAATATTTTTCCGTGAAGAAAAAAATGCCTCTTATTTCTGTAAAACCTCTTATTTTCACTAAAATAACTTTTTCCGCATTTTAAAAAATTTTGATAAAAAGACCGCAAAAATATTTAAACAATCAAAATGTATTGCTGATTTCATGCCGTTTTGAAAAGCCATACATGGGACTAATTAATTAGGTGGACTAATTAATTGATGATTTCATTACCATTACATTGATATCAATTGTAATGAAATTATTTTCATTACCATTTTTTTAATTAATGGTAATGATTCTAAAATTTAATTTCATTGATTAATGACAATGATTTTAAATTTCATTACCACTGATAATGAATAAATTAAAAAAAATAATTGCCATTGTGTAGCATATCATGAAGGTCGTTATTGTTGGCTGATGGTAGTAGGAAGCCGTGCTAAAAGGTGCATGCAAGCTAAACCGGCCTTTCTGCTCGTCGGAAGGGGAGATTCGATATTAGCGGCATCCTTGGCCAACGGACTACAATGCAGATTTTATTTTGTGGTTGCATGCTTAGAAGGTTTGAATAGTAAGCGAGGGGAAACTGGAAAGATTTCACATAGGAAGTGTCGGGTCAGATCACCTACCAGTCACAGGGTCATCACTGTTCAAAGTGTCGTCACTATTATTATTTATTAATCCCTATGAATACTTGTCTGTTTTTTGTTTTGTCCAATTGTTACTGCATATGTGTCTTACTGTTTGTTATTGCTAGTTACTAACAAATCAGTGAAGGCACATACATATGTATCGTACTAATTATACTGGCTACTCTTAGTTCTCTCTAAGAATAACGGTTCAGTTTTTTGTCAATTTGTTATGTACTTGTTGTTTATATTATGTTCTTTGTGGTTCAACGATTGTATTTTTTAGTATCGTCTTAACTATCGACAATAAAACAACTTAAAAATTAAATTATCGTGGTTTGGTTTTTATTTTAATTTTAAAATATTAAGTTAAAAGTGTTTTACCAAACATTTTTGGCGACCGTGACAGGACGGCCTGTGTGTTAACGCTTTAAAAATTTATTTAATAATTTTTAATTCGGTTTTAAAGTATTTTATGGCCCGTAGAGCCACTACAATTAAAAACAATTTTTTGTGAAATTTTTTATTTTATGGCCAATAGAGCCACATCAAAATAAAATTTTGTAATTGTGCAACAATTGTGGTTCGGAATAATTCATCGTTGGATATTCATCATTACCGCTGCTACTACATTTGCTGCTTATCAACTTTTTTCGTTTGGCGTTCTTTGTGCCAAAGTTAACCACCGCCGCAATTAAATTTTGTTTTTGTTTGGAAAAAAATTAAAAGCAATTTTACTTTTGTAACTACAGCATAATTTTGGTTTCGTGCTGTTTTATTAAAATAATCTTGCTGAAAAATAAAAATAATTTGTGCAGCCCTACTTTAAAAAGTTTGTAGTTTTTATATTAAATACATAAAAAAAGGGAAAATCGCGCTTTTTCATTTACGTGTTTCAATTCCAAGTGGTTCCTTTTTTTCTTTCTGAAATCTTTCGATTTTATTAAAAATGGCGAACGATGATGTTACCGCTAATAATGCTAGTGGCTCAGATTTGGCATCGTTAGAACAACAGAGGACCACTATGAAAAAGAATATAGTAAAGCTACACAAGAAAAATGAAAAAGATGGCGACAAAGTGGATGCAACCCTTTTGCAATGTCGTATGCAAGTATTGGAAACCTATTTTAAAGAAATTTGCCAAGTTCAAGCCCAAATAGAAAAACTAAATCCATCCGATAATTCTCGTAGCGATTTGGAAGAAGTTTTCATCACATCAAAGGCAAAGTTGTTATCTCTTTTAAATAAAAGTCGTTGCTCTACATCATTGGAACATAGTTTTCTTAACGCTTCGATGGCTGGAGCGTCACATCAATCTCGTTTGCCCTCGTTAAAGTTGCCCCGATTCGACGGAAAATATGCTGATTATCAACGATTTATAACAACGTTTAATAATATGGTCCATGAGAATTCGTTAATAACTCCAGTGGACAAATTCAACTATTTGCTGAACTGCCTTTCTGGCCCTGCTCTAGTTGTGGTGGAGCCGTTCCTGGTTACTGACGATAATTACCCAAAGGCCCTGGAACGGGTACAGGAACGATACGATAACAAGGTACTTATATTTTTGGAACATATTACTGCTCTCTTTAATGTTTCTAAAATGTCCAAGGGTGACTGCGTCTCATTGCGAAACATCATCGACACTGTTTCGGCTATCCGTGGTTCGCTGTTGTCACTCGGCTCTGAAATGGACGTCATGAATGCGATTATAATCCACATGGTGTTGTTAAAGTTGGACGAGGGTACCAGGCAAAATTATGATGAAAAACAAGACTTTAAGTAAGCGTTGTCAATTTTTGGAAAGCCATGGAAAGAAAGTTGAATCCGTGGTTAAACCTATTGGTTCAAAGCCAAAGTCGATCCGACCAGCAAACACTTTTTTGAATTCAAAGGCCAATTCAGCCTGCTTATATTGCAATGGCACTGATCATTACATCGCAACATGTTCTTCGTTTTTGTCACTCGTAGTTTCGGAACGTTTTAATTTCGTAAAACGTAATGGGCACTGTATAAACTGCCTTAGAAAGGGCCATTTAGTCTCAAAATATCCCTCCAAATCTCGTTGTCGAGTTTGTCACGCTGCTCATCATACTAATTTACATATTAATGGAGTTCCTGATCAACCAACACCATCGTCATCCAATGCTGTCCTTAACCAAGGACCATCTACTAGTCATGGTAATCCAGTTTCGTTAGTAGCTCGTTCGTTTAAGAGGGCAATTATACCAACTGCAGTGGTTCTCATCAAGGACAATTTTGGTTCATTTCAACCGGTAAGAGTACTACTTGATTCGTGTTCTGAAATCAATTTTATTACCGAAGAAGTTGCTAAGAAGCTTAAACTACAATTTCAACCGCAATCTCAAGGTGTTTCTGGTATCGGTGAAATACAAACAAATAGCAAGTTTTTTGTTACAGCCATAATTAGATCTCGTATTGGGTCATTCCAGTGGTCCTCAAAGTTTGCAGTTACAAAATCAATTTCTGCTCAACAGCCAGGTGAATTTATTGAAACATCAGATTGGAAAATTCCTGAAACGATACAGCTTGCTGACCCGTTGTTCTACAAACCACAGCGAATCGATTTGTTGGTTAATTCTGAGGTATTTTTTACTATGTTACTGGTTGGGCGAATTTCTTTGGGACAAGGCATGCCTTGCCTTGTTAATACTGTGTTTGGCTGGATTGTTGGAGGCAAATTTACCTCTCAAGTAGCTTCGTCGGCTCTTACGTGCAACTTAGCACTTTACTCGGTAACGGAGACGTTAGACAATACTTTGAAAAAATTTTGGGAAGTTGAAGAATATGCCAGTGGTTCCCTAACTTTTAATGAAGAAGAGCAAAGGTGCGAACAACATTTTGTAGACAACGTTATTGTTAATGCTGATGGTCGTATACAAGTCAGATTACCTTTTAAAGTTAATCCGGATTGTTTGGATTCGAAAATCGTTCGTTGTAGGCAATCGAATTTCGGAAATTCAGGAGAAAACACGAAACATTCAATGGAGACATGTCCCATCAAAAAGCAATCCTGCAGATATTGTATACCGTGGTTGCAGTGCAGCTGAATTGCCAACAACAATTTGGTTCAATGGTCCTCAATTTCTGTTCAAGGATAGTACTGGTTGGCCTGCAACCTTAATAGACAGCGATACAGAGATTTTGGAACGAAGAAAAGCAGCTGTCTTTAAATGCACCATAAATCATCCTTTATATATAATTGATTCTATTATCGATAAGCATTCTTCATATTATAAAATTATTAGAATACTTACTTATATTTTTCGTATTTTTAACAGATCACCAGTAGATCGTTCACTTAACAGCAAAGACATTATTCATCTTCAGGCCACCGAGTTGGAAAGCACCTTTTGGAAAATCATTTCGCATATACAGCGTACCATCTTCGGCGCTGAAATCGATGCTATTTCAAATAACAATTTAGTTCAGCCGTCAATACAAAAATTGGCTCCATTTATACAAAAAACCAAATTGGGTAACAAAGACGTTGAGCTAATTCGAGTTGGCGGACGATTATCAAACGCACCCATTCCATATGATGCACGATTTCCAGCTTTATTACCAAAAGATCACAGATTTGTAAAATTGTATGTTGAGCATTTGCATCGCCATCATTTACATGCTGGCCCAAAAGTTTTGCTTGGCATTCTTCGTCAAAAGTTGTGGATAACACTATGCGACAGTCAAAATCGGGATGGGATAAAACCAACGGGAAATGTTATATCGGTCAAAAACAAGTTATACGTGTCCCGGCGTTTCGCTGGGTCACCTCTAGGAATCGAGATATATCTTTTTTTTTTGACATAACTCGAGAACCACTAGTCCGATTTTGCTCAAACAATTTAAAAAAAATTAAAAATTACAATTCCAACAGTTTTGCCGGTAAAAATAAATGTTTGTTACCGCTACCATAAAAATCAATAACCTTTTGTTTATTACTTTTTTTTTAATAGTTTAGACAAAAAATATTTTTTTCTTCATACATTTATTTTTAGCGGCAAAACTGTTGAGTATATAAAAAAACGTTATATGAACAGATTAAAGGAATTGTAATTTTTAATTTTTTTAAAATTGTTTGAGCAAAATCGGACTAGTGGTTCTCGAGTTATGTCAAAAAAAGACCACCAAAGGTCAAATCGATATATCTCGATTCCTAGGGGTGACCCAGCGAAACGCCGGGACACGTATAACTTCTTTTTTACCGATATAACTTTCCCCTGCAGTTTGAACCCTTCCCGATCATTGACCCCTACCATTTGTCTCACAATGTAATTAATGCCCGAGAAATTGTTCGTAAAGTTGTTCGAAATTGCGTACACTGCTTCCACTACAAACCAAAATTGATGGGACAAATCATGGGTAATTTACCAGTTGATCGTTTTAGAGCTCAACGCCCATTTTTAGTTACTGGTGTCGACTTCTGTGGCCCATTTTTAACTTCGTATCGTATTCGTGGAAAGATACCTTATAAGACCTATATCGCTGTTTTCGTTTGCTTTGGCTCGAAGGCGACTCATTTGGAGCTAGTTTCTGATCTATCAACAAATAGTTTCCTGCTGTGTTTGAAGCGGTGCGTTGGAAGACGTGGCATACCACAACGTATTTTTTGCGATAATGCTACAAATTTTACTGGTGCTCGCAACAAATTGAAAGAACTGAAAGAAAAGTTGTTCTCTGATGAAGTTATTTGTAAACTCCGAACTTTTTGTACTCAAAGTGGCTTTGAGTTTTGTTTTATTCCACCTCGGGCTCCACATTTCGGTGGATTATGGGAGTCGGCAGTTAAATCAGCTAAAACGCTGTTGTTAAAAAATGTCGCTCAAGCTCATCTCACGTTCGAAGAACTTCAAACACTTGTTATCGAAATTGAAGCGATTTTGAATTCACGACCAATCTCTCCAGCGACAGATGATCCTAATGATGGCGAAGCTCTTACTCCTGGCCATCTGTTGATTGGTTCTGCTTTGATTTCCATTCCTGATGAAAAATTTGATTGCACAAAAACACCAGTTTTAAGTCGATGGCAACAAATTTCCTTTCTCAAGCAGCAATTTTGGCAGATGTGGTCCCGTGATTATCTTTTGTCGCTACAACAACGATCAAAATGGTTCAATCCGCAGCCAAACATAAAGAGTGGTCAACTAGTCATCATCCATGAAGATAACACTCCACCACAACAGTGCCTCCTTGCACGAGTGACACAAACTATTGCTGGCCCTGATGGAAAAATTCGCGTAGTTGAATTAAAATCTACAAATGGCACCTGTAGAAGGCTTATACACAAGGTTGCTCCTTTACCTTCCCAAGAAGAATTTTGAAAGCCAGTCCTTTCAACGGGGGGAGTATGTCGGGTCAGATCACCTACCAGTCACAGGGTCATCACTGTCCAAAGTGTCGTCACTATTATTATTTATTAATCCCTATGAATACTTGTCTGTTTTTTGTTTTGTCCAATTGTTACTGCATATGTGTCTTACTGTTTGTTATTGCTAGTTACTAACAAATCAGTGAAGGCACATATAAATGTATCGTACCAATTATACTGGCTACTCTTAGTTCTCTCTAAGAATAACGGTTCAGTTTTTTGTCAATTTGTTATGTACTTGTCTGTAATGTTTTTTTTTTGTGGTTCTAAGACAAGTATCATTTAAATTTTTAGTATACATAGTTCGAACAGCCAATAAAGGTAAAACTTTTGCAAAGAAATATTCGTGCGTTTGGCTTTTTTATTTGTTGTTTTTTAATAACTTAAAGTTGTACTATACAGGAAGAAAGAAACTTTGTTCACACATAATTCGATTGAGCCTAAGATGCCATTTGGCCAATCAATTCCCCACCCTGCCATGATCATTAAAATTAAACATAACCCGATAACCATAAACTTCAGTTAATGATCCCATTCAATATCAACACAGGTCCTTACCAAGAGGTTTTAATCAAAACAGCAAAATTTCGAATTTACGCCAGAATCATATTGATTTATTTAAGACAAAAATTCATCTACTTGAAAATATAACATAAGCCATTAAAGCTACAATTAATTTAAAGTTTAACCAAAAAAAAAATTTTTTTTTGTAAGAGTTCATTAAATACCAAAAAAAAAATTTCAACGGAAGAGAATAAATGTCAAGAATAATGAGTTGTAAAAGTCCAATTTAAAAAAAAATTAGTAAAATTACCAAAGCATATTTATACCAAATTAAATATTTGGTGTTTCATCGATTCGCGAAGAATCTTTAAATAATCAATGGGATCAACAAAGAATTATAAACAAAAAAAAAAAAAAGGACCCCCATAAAATCTCATACTAAAACAATGTAAAATATTCTAAATTTTTAACCATTTATGACAAAATAATTAAAAAAAAGATTCCTTCAACTTGCAGCAATTGCGGTACTAAAATTTGTATCTAATATCTAATTAATTACGCTGCCGACGTAGCGGAAAAACTGAAATCAGTTAAATTTAAAAGCAGATTTAAGTCTAATGAAAATAAAATTAACCAAATCATTAAAATTCAACACAAAGAACTTGTTCATAAAGTATAAAATCTTAGGCTGGTCACCTTTTTTTTTTTAATTTACTGGAAAAAGGATTGTAAATAAAGAAAAACAATATATCGTCACCTAAAATGCAAAAGGGCGTAACAATACTTTTTATTTTTTTACACTAGAACCAAAAAAAAAAACGTTGTAGAATTAAAGATATTCTATATTTTCTTATCTTGTTTAAAACACGACTATTGACTTATTTCGACATAAAGGTTTAAAATTTTGTAGGGAAATGTAATTTAGTCTAGTACATCATAATCAATCAGAAAATCGGCTTAAATTTTTTTGTTGTTACGCCCTTTTGCATTTTAGGTGACGATATAGAACAATGGAAAGAACAAACTTACTTTGCCGTAGGTTGTTGACCCGCTTCTCCAAAAGTACTTTTGATGAGATCGGCTTTCAAGTTCTCTTTCGATCCAGAGCGTATAAGAGATTTTTCCCTTTAATAGAAATTATATTATCATAAAAACCGATGAAACCCTTTTTTTCTAAATTAACAATTATAATTACTTCTAAATTAATTAATTATATTTTTGTTTTATAATTCATAAGTTAACATCTCAGTTTTATTTTCAATGGAAATAAAACCATAGCAAAAATTAGTAATCAACCGAACTAGTGTTGCCAACCATTCGGTTGGTCACATGTAACGTTTTATACAAAAAAACTGTATAACAAAATTTGGTATGGTTCTACTTTACATTGAATTTCACTTAAAGAAAAATAAGAAATATGCAAAGGAATTTACACTGGGCAGCAAAATTTCCGAATTTATTTTTAACGATTATCACTTTTAACAATTTTTTTATTCTTCTCTTTCGTAATATCTGAAAATTCAACACTATTTTAAACATTATTTCACACTTTGCATATTTCTAGTTTATATTTTTATTTCACTTATCACTTAGAAACTTTTAGCACTATTTTTACCTTAATGTTGCCTATTTATAAATTATTTAGCTTGTTCCATTTTACGTTGCATGCTTGATAAAAAAAATTAAATTTAAATACTTTTTTTTTGTTTTTTTTTTGCCATCAAGTGTTATTTTTTTGGTCTGTGCTTTGTTAAATTTCGATGCTATTGTTATTGTAACATAACGGGGTCGTGACTTCAATTGAATTTTAACAAAAAGAAATGATCACAGATTTAGGGTATTAATGCCTATTTTAAGTAATTAATAATTTACAAAAAAAACTTATACACTCATACAAATAAGTCCGTAAAAATAGCAGAAAAAGTTACTAAAAATTAGTTAAAAATGATGCTGCAGAAAAAACTGCTAATATTAGCAGAATCAGTTTGCTAAATATTAATAAAATGAAAACAGCAAAAAAAACTGTTAAATTTACAGAATTTTAGTAATATTTGAGCTAAATTGTTGTTAATTGCAAATAACAATTTAACTTGCTTAAATCAGCAAAAAAATTCCTAAATATTAGTAGAATGAAAATAGCAAAAAAAAACTGTTAAATCTACCAAATTTTTGCTAAAATTTTCTGAAATCAACAAAACTTTTGCAGATTACTAGTGGACTGGAAAAAGGTAAAAAAGGAGCAAATGAAATGAAAATTAATTAATAAAAAACAAATGTGTATTTAAAAACATACTTGGGACCAGTTTGTTATTAATTGAAATTTTTTCAATTGGCATTGTTCAATGCCTAAATGCCCGTTTATAATTGATGAAAGAAGTATTTGTTTTCATGTTTTAATAAAAGAACCCAGTCAGAAATCGCCAGTGGTACAAAAAATCAAGCACTGGGTAACCACGGTGTTAGAAATAAATTACTGGCAGAACACTCATTTGGGACGCTTTGCCAGCGCATGCAAAAAGCGTTTTTCCAGGATTTGTTTTACAAAAATTTCGGTTGTTTATAAAAAAAAACACTGGCAAAGAATTGGCTTAGAGTCATATTTAGGGTGACCAATTTTTCTGACTTCAAATCAGTACAAATTTTAAAAAATATCATAAAAAAATGATTATGCAGCCAACCTAATTTGTTGTCAACCGAATGCTTTGGTTGACGCAACAAAATTTTTCGGTTAACCATCCTAAAAAAAAACCCTACACATTTCTCCCTTTAGAGACCCCAAGACAAAACGAGTAAAAAGGTTAAAGTCGGGCATGCCGACTATACAATACCCTACACCACTCTGGTGTATTGTTTGGATCCGAAATTCGAATGGGTTAAAATGGGGCTTGTGTCAAAATTTTCTATAATGTGAGTCAGCGCACCAAATTTCATTAAAATATCTTAATATTTGCGATCTGCAGTTTGTAACCAAGCCAATTTTGGGGGGACCCTTATATGGGCACTAGTTCTAAACATGGACCGATGTTCACAAAAATCAATAGGCTTCGTCCTTGGGCCAACATAGGTCTATGTACCAAATTTCATCAAAATATCTTAATATTTGCGACCTGCAGCGTATAAACAGTATAATTTTGGTAGGACCCTTATATGGGCACTAGGTCTAAACATGGACCGATGTTCGCCAAAATCAATAGGCTGCGTTATTGGGCCAATATAGGTCTGTGTACCAAATTTCATCAAAATATCTTAATATTTGCGACCTGCAGCGTATAAACAGTATAATTTTGGTAGGACCCTTATATGGGCACTAGGTCTAAACATAGACCGATGTTCACCAAAATCAATAGGCTGCGTTATTGGACCAATGTAGGTCTGTGTACCAAATTTCATCAAAATATCTTAATATTTACGACCTGCAGCGTATAAACAGTATAATTTTGGTAGGACCCTTATATGGGCACTAGGTCTAAACATGGACCGATGTTCACCAAAATCAATAGGCTGCGTTATTGGGCTAACATAGGTCCGTGTACCAAATTTCGTCAAAATATCTTAATATTTACGACCTGCAGCGTATAAACAATATAATTTTGGTAGGACCCTTATATGGGCACTAGGTCTAAACATGGACCGATGTTCACAAAAATCAAACTTGTTCGTCCTTGGGCCAACATAGGTCTGCGTACCAAATTTCATCAAAATATCTTAATATTTGTGAGCTGTAGAGTGCGCACAAGATTGCATGGACAGACAGACAGACGGACGGACGGACAGACGGACATCGTTAAATCGAAATAAAAAAAATTCTGAACCAATCGGTATACTATAAGGTGGGTCTACGACCAATATTTTTTGGTGTTACAAACATCAGCACAAACTTATAATACCCTGACCACATAGTGGTGTAGGGTATAAATATTTTTTTCGCATTAAAAAACTCCAGTTTTTTAAGTACAGGAAACGGACCCATTATTTAGAAATTTCAATGATCTGTTCCCATTCCTTTTCTAATTTTTGATGAAATATAGCCATGCTATGAATGGACCCCAAGATAGTTAATTCTTCCGAATTTTTCTTCAGGCCAACGAATTTCTGTTGTCACGAGCAAATTGCATTGTCTAAATTAATTTGCTGTGGTTACAAACTAACCCATCGATTGGCTACAAATTTAGCTGTCAGAACAAATATTTTTTCTATTTGATAATTTCTGCATGATTTCTGAAATAAAAACTTCACCTTTTGGCTACGTTTTTCTACAAAAACACGTAACGTTTTTAAAAATGAAAATTTTAAGGTTTTGTGTACTTTTTTCTATTGAATATTCCAAAGATTCGAAAATGTTTCCACATAAATACCCACATGTATTTCTTCAGATTTTAAGAATTTTTGTACGGACAAATCTTTAGCTTTGGATGGCGTTTCCTATACTCAGAAAGCAGAATCATTCTGACAACCGCTCTGACAACCTGATAATTAAAATATTTTTAACACAGTCAAATAACGGTTGTATCAACTGATGTTATTATCGAAATGGAAGCATTTTATTAATTCGGTTGTCACCACGAATCTTCTCTGTGTATGAAACTACATATTAGATTAAGAAATTTACATGTAGAAAAATCATTTTGAATGCTTTCTGGTAGAGAAAACCTCTCAAATTAACAAAAATTTATCCTGCATTATGACTTTCTTTTACTAAAAAAATTTAGTATAGAGTAGTATATTGGAAGATAACAAAGCAAATTGTGATAAATTCTTTGTTGTTGTTTTTGTATTTTCTTTGATATTTTGAATGTTTAATAACGCTTAATAGACGAGAACAAGAAATTCTCATTGAGTTTGTAATTTAACTTAACAAATATTTCCAGAAGTTCTAAAAACATCGTCCCCTGACGAGTTCCTTAGGCAAGAATGAAATCCGGATAGGGACATGCCTCCAACAGATTATTTTTCACAATTTGTAAAATACTTTTGGGATTTTAGCATATTTAATTCCTTTAATTAAAAAATTTAATATTTTTTTAAATGCCAAAAATGAGTACAATCAATACAAATTTTAAAAAATCAGTACAAATCAGTACACGACTTTTTCATCAGTACACGTGACCAAAAATCAGTACATGTACTGATCAAATCGGTACGAATGGTCACCCTAGTCATATGCCAAGGTTTGCAACCAGTGATTATCCAGAGCTACCTAGCCAATGCTACCAGGCGTACAAAAATCAATTCACTGGTAGACCAATGATTTTATAACAATGCTGACGCTTCGTTAAAAAATGTTTGTAGTCAGAAGGTTCCGAGTTCAAATCCGGTTGCAAGCAAAAATTTTTTTTGGATTTTTTTTTAATTTAAAATTTGTTTTGTTTTATAAAATCAATTTTTTTGTTTGTGGGAAAGCTCCTTCAAGACCAACTTTTTTTTTGCCCTCCCAACACTGGCATACTAGTTACAAAAAATTCTTTGCCAGTACTAGCATTTTGGCACAGCCAGTAGTTGTCCAGCTATTATCACTCATTTATGTGTTTATCCATCAAATATCATATGTCTCGTTAACTCAGTGGGTAGAGCAATCGTCTGCCAATCTGATGGCCTGGGTTCAAATCACGGCAGGACCAAAAAAAATACATATGAACTTTTTTTCAATTTCGTTTTGGAAAATATATTTCCAGACCACCAGGTTTAGCCAGCGTTTTGCCAACGTTTAAAAATTTTGTTCCTCCAGTGCTTTTCCGGCGCTTTTTGAACAGCCGGTCCTTTTGTCTAATGATGTTATCATTTTGGGAATGGGAAAGCACTTTTTGTCAGTACTTGTACCACCTGCTAAAGTGCTTTGCCACCGCTTTCCCGTTTGTATTTTTCTGACTGGGAATATATTAAGAAAAAAAATTAAAAATTCGCGTATTTCTTATATTTTTTTTATATTACAATGCTTTTTCTTCAATTATGTATACATTTCATTACCATTGTTTTCATCAATGGAAATTTAAAAAAATTTCATTGGCATTGAGTGGTGATGAAATCTGTTGGCATTGACATTGAGATAAAGTAATGCCAATTATAATTCAATGCCAAAGAAAATTCCCCAAGAATGATTTTTTGTAAAAATGGTAATATTTATAGACAATAATACGTTAACCATAACAAAATGTATTTCAGAGACCCTTCTTTTGATTTTCATTGTTTGCTGATCGGATATGTACTTCCGAATTTATATGAGTTTCCATTTTCACCTATAAAGCTCCACCCACAGGAAAGAAGGTGTGGCCGATTAAAAATATCGTATTCTTTAAATAAGCTTAAAAAGTACAATATTGGGGAAAAAAAATTAGCGTCATCCCCGTAAACTCCACTTGCTTGCTCCCCAGAGATACTTTTAATCACAATTTTCATATTAAAATGGTTCGTCCAAAATAAACCTTGATCTTTGAAAATTAATGTATTACGATAAATAGAAACTTTTCTCATAAATTTTAATAATTTAGATATTTTATGAGTAGGACAAATTCTCAACCATTTTCAATTTAGCTTTATTTAAAAACTTTTTGCATTATTTTTGGCGAGTTAAAAATATGCAGTAATTTTTTGAGTCATTTAACATTCTGTTTAAAAAAGCTCCAAAATTGGTGGTTTAGTTTACAAAAAATTTATAAAATTAGCAAATCTTCTGTTAAAAATTAGTAACTAAAATTCAGCAAAATACTGTAAAGTTAGCAAATTTATTGTTAAAAATTAGTAACTAAATTCAGCAAAAAAATTTGTAAGTTAGTAATGTGGAGGTAGCAAAAAAATTAACTAAAAATTAAATTTTAACTAAAAATTTGTTAAAAATTTGTGAAGTTGAAGTACTAACAGTTTTACTAACTTTTCTACAAACTTTTTCTATGAGTGTAGCCTTTACGATTTTTTCTCCTTTTTCATATTCCACTGCACTTAGTCACTATTTTCGTGTCACACCCCGCGTTTTGATTAATTCTAAATTCTCGAGTATATACTACTAAAAAAAACACGATCTTCACGCCACTTTCATTTAAAAGGGATTTTTGCCACAAGTTGCAGAGGTCACCAGTGCATGCAACAAACAATATTCACCGATACGGTAATATTTAACACCATTCGATGAAATTACCGCGCTCCAATACAAATTTTACCACCAGCACTTTGGGAAGATCTTTTCTTAACTAACGTTGTTCATGACAAGTAGTGATTCGTAAGCAAAAACTTTCTCTGACACCTAATTCAGTCCAGATTCTCACCAAAGTAACATGCCAATATCAAAGTTGTTTTTTTAATAGGAAGAAGGTGCCAATTCTACATGAATAATAAAAAGTTATGAGAATTTTGATTTAATATAGGATACACGATAAATACTCGTACACTCAAAAAAAAAAATAAGTTGGTAGAAAAATTAGGAAAACGTCTTGTATATCAAGTTTAATAGTTTTCAGCCAAAGTTTTAGTTATATTTTTTTTTTTAAACTAATGTTTTACTAATTCATTTTGCTAAAAAAATTGTGCCGATAACCGCAATTATAGCGTGGACGACAGACAACCAGACAGACAAAATGTACGTATATGTCGCAGCTTGTCTGGATGTAGTACAGACAACGGAAATGATAATTTAAAAAACAACTCTACACAATTTCCATATTTAAATTTTCAGCAAATAAATTACCTAAGTTAAATTTCTATACGAATTTTATTTTTTTTTTTTTGAGTGTATATAAAAGCTTTTGATTTAGTTATTCAAAATTACCTTTTACAATTGCCACCTTAAAAACTGCACACAGCCTCTCTAAAATAGAATTCTAGGTATTTTTTTAAAAATGTTAAAATCTTGGATTATCGGTTTTATATTAAATCCAATTATCTCTCTAAGTTCAAAGAAAATAATTTTGAACTTTTGTGCCTATAAGGGCAAAAATCTGCTTAAGTACAAATAAAAAGGAAATTTTTAATAAAACTAATTCTTAAAAATTTCGAAGATAAAATACTCACTTCGGAAAAATTCAAACGACGAGAAGGAAGAAATTTAATAAATTCCCTTAGGAATAATTCCTTAAATAAAATTGAATTATTCATATAATTTAATACAATTTATTTATATTTAATTTTTTTTTGTTTAAACTTTTACACATAATTTTCACTCGTATTAAATGAGACTGTGGTTATGGGCTGCTTGATGTCAAAATGGCAGAGAATCATGGCTGTAGTCGGCAAGAAAGCTCGATCTTGCATGATTTAGCAAAATTGGCGGGCTAACGCAATTTTTCCAAAAAAAACGAATATAATGCGTAAGCGAATGTAAACAAAAGCGCATATCTTGGCCAAACGTAGCGCACTATTGCGTAGGGGTAGAATAAATGACAAATATGTGGCGTTGTAATGAATGTTAAGCTCGTGATCAATGTACACTAGGCCGGGTCGATTTGTGGGGAGGCAAAAAAATCGCCCATGGCTCAAAGAAAATCGTATTCTAGGGATCAAAATAAGAAACTTTGCCGAAGGAACCATACCTCTAAAACGAATTCTACTACCCCCCAACTGTTGACTTTTGTCCCGTAGGGTCAAGTTTTGAAAAATCACACTTTGACCCATTTAGAGTGCCCCAATCGAGTCCAAATGTATGACCGACCCCCACTAACTTTGGAGGGCCGATCCACCCATGCCAGTGGCACACCCCCTGGAACTCCCCTGGGGGGTTCCCCATACAAACATTTTAAAAAATCACCATTTTTGGCAATTTATTTTATTATTTTTTATTTATTTTATTTATTTTTATTATTTTATTTATTTTTTCTCCTTAGAAATTTTTTTAGTCAGAACATATGTAAATGAAAAAATTAATTTAACTTAGTAATAGAAAAGAAAAAATAAAAAATTACTGTTTGAAGTCTTTTTTGCTTTCAAGTCTGGGCAATTTCGCACGGCTCTCTAATGTCGTCGCCATAACAGCCTCTACATTTTCCGGTATAACTCGTTTGGAAACGCTAGCTAGCAATTGAACGTGTCGTTCTGTTTCTTGTATGTGTGATGGAATTTTTGGATCATTAAACGGTGGATCATCTTGATTTAAATATTCTTTCAAAGTATCGTATGGAATGCTTCGCGTGAATGGTGGTTCAAATACGTCATTTATGTCATTCATATTGATCATTTCCGTGTAACTTGTGCAATAAAAGTTTATATCTGGTTTTTTATAAGCTCTAAGTCCCGTTGGGTCGTCAACATCGGTTCGATAGAGTAGAATTATCTTGATAGCACAGTCGCGCTTTTCTTTGCTATCATCAAACAACATTGATAACAAGATATTTTCCGAATGCGCATAATATGAATTATCTGTAATTACTTTATTGACAATTTTGCGTAAACGAGGTTCTAGAAATCTTGACCAACTAATGAATTTGAAAAATAATCTACTACCGTACACGACAGAGCTGTAATACTTGATATTGAAGTACATTGGCACATAACATGTAATTATAAATTCAACCAGTATTCTTAAATTTGCATCTGGATTTTCCGCTGTCACATATAATCGTAATAGTCTAGCGGCCTTGGTGAGCCACCGAGAATGTACAATTTTCCCTGGTTTGATGTTTGCCAGATCCACTGAAACCACGCCGCTAGAAATTGCATGGGCCATGTCGTATAAGTACTTGGAATCGGTGGAAAATTCAATTTTTTCTGGAGCAGGGGGCATATTTTTCAACTCAATTTTCTGAAAGCCGTCCACCACCTGAAAATATATAAAAATAAAACAATTAAAAACGGTTGACAATTATAATAAATGAGTGATAGCAATAACTTACCGGAAGAGTTTCACAAGTTTCGATTTGACGGCTCAATTTTCCGGTTGCCGATCTTGGTCCATAGCTGGTTGATTTATCCAAAGCTTCAAACAAATGCCGAAATGGAAGTTCGTTGAAGTGTAGAAGGCAAGTGGTCTTTTTAACAGCAATTCGAATCGTCGTATAATTCCACCGTTTGGGCCAGTGTTTGTTGGCTCACCGTCAGTGCATATGCCAATTAATGCATCCAGTGATATATTTTTATCGTTGAAAAAATCATTTAATTTGGTTGTTTTGTATTCAGCGGTTTCATGTTCCAGTCTTACGTAACCAATCAATTCAGAATTCGGTTCTCTCAAAATAACAAGATGAGGTTCTTTTACCATTCTAGTATGATACTTCTCATCAATTGTATATCTCGTTAAAGTATCATCTTTTCTGCCATCGAATGAAAATGCTAACAAATTGGTATCATCTAACCGTTTGCGAAGCACTTCTTGTCTGCATTTCTCTTTTTCTCGGCGAACTTTCGATTTATCCATGATGAGAGGTTTGCCATGGATATCTTTCATTTTAAAATCTTGGAAAAGAGCTGTTCCCATTGCTGATGCTACTCTATCAGGCACGCCAAATCTGTCACATACCAAGGCAAAGTTAAAACAATCGTATCCCTGTGTGTATTGTGAACTTGTGCTTATATCCAAATCTTCTTGAACCGGTAGCGGTGCGTATGTTGAATCATCGGGATCTTGGTATGTTGGCATTGATGACATAGACGTTGCTCCTTGCTCTTCAATTTCCATCGCAAATCCATCCATTGTTAGACTTCTCTGATTATGTTGATCGTGCATAAACTCTTTGAGGCGTTTGGGAACCAAACCGCATGCACATGGAGCTGCCTTCAAATCGCATTTACATGTTCCAATGAAAAAAATTGTTTCCAGAGATTTTACATACTCTGTAAATTGTTGGGGTTTGTTTCTTCTCTTGATTTGCTCTTGATATTTGTCAAGCAATCTATTCAATTTATTACATACACTTTTTTTCAGCATTATTTCCATACCAAGTTTTTCCCAAATTCCAATCAACTTATCTTGTACTTGAATAGTGAATGCTTTATAGGACAACTTTTTTTGTTCGCTCAAGTAAAAATAATATCTCAAGATATCCAGATGGGTTGGTAAATTAAGATCAGTCAAATCAGTAGACACATCAAAAACAGTAACATCATGCCTGGGTATATGACTCATTGGGTTTTCGATAGTTGTTGATGTTGTTATTGCTTCATCTTGCGGTGTAGAGGATGGTGGATTCATTGTAAACTTCTTGATTTGGAATGATTTTTTTTTAAATATTTTTTTATCTCAAATTAGCACTTCACACTTCGAGTTCTTCACAACGACTTAATGCATTCACAAAAACTGTTGCGTTATATATGGTCTAGGAGACGAGGTAATAAGAATGAAATGGTAATTTCAATTCTACCTGTAACCGATTTTGTTGTCAAAACTGCCCATAAAGTACTTACATGTAAATTAAACATTAATCTGACTACAAATTCTGTTAAGCAAGTGCGCCTTTTATTACTTCTGGAAAATCCTTTTTGATAATTTTATGCTCAATTCTACCTGTAACCGATTTTGTTGTCAAAACTGCCCATAAAGTACTTACATGTAAATTAAACGTTAATCTGACCACAAATTCTGTTAAGCAAGTGCGCCTTTTATTACTTCTGGAAAATCCTTTATGATAATTTTATGCTCAATTCTACCTGTAACCGATTTAGCTTAAGTAAGTTTACGACATGCAGCTGTGTCTTGTGGTGGCTTAAAAACCCCACACAACCTATTTTACGACCTGCAACAGAACGACACGTTCAATTGGTAGCTAGCGTTTCCAAACGAGTTATACCGGAAAATGTAGAGGCTGTTATGGTGACGACATTAGAGAGCCGTGCGAAATTGCCCAGACTTGAAAGCAAAAAAGACTTCAAACAGTAATTTTTTTTATTTTCTTTTCTATTACTAAGTTAAATTAATTTTTTCATTTACATATGTTCTGACTAAATAAATTTCTAAAGAGAAAAAATAAATAAAATAATAAAAATAAATAAAATAAATAAAAAATAATAAAATAAAGTGCCAAAAATGGTGATTTTTTAAAATGTTTGTATGGGTAACCCCCCAGGGGAGTTCCAGGGGGTGTGCCACTGGCATGGGTGGATCGGCCCTCCAAAGTTAGTGGGGGTCGGTCATACATTTGGACTCGATTGGGGCACTCTAAATGGGTCAAAGTGGGATTTTTCAAAACTTGACCCTACGGGACAAAAGTCAACAGTTGGGGGGTAGTAGAATTCGTTTTAGAGGTATGCTTCCTTCGGCAAAGTTTCTTATTTTGATCCCTAGAATACGATTTTCACTGAGCCATGGGCGATTATTAAATCGACCCGCCCTAATGTACACTCATAACAAAATATTAGTACCAGTCTGTAAAACGTATTAAAAGTTAATTGAAATAATTTTCCTGTTGCTTTGTCCTAAAATTTAGAATTTAAGCGACATTTTAGCAGAAATTTTTCAGTTATACTAGGTAAAGTTCCCTTGGAATTTAGCACAAGTTTCTGAGCTAATTTAAAAAGAATTATCCGTGTATTCAGTAGCGGGTAAAAGTTAGCATACGTAAATTTAACAGACCATGACTCACCCTCATTGAAAATTCTGCTGGCGCAAATATCGGTACACTCCTTCGTTATCCTAGCAGAATATTATACTATTCGTACGGGCTTTTGTTACGAGAGTATGGATTTGGGCAAAAATACGTATATAATATGTTAAAGTTCGAAATAATAACAACGGTTGCAAGCGCCTTTACAAATCCCCCCGCCAAGATCAGGCTTTGGGGGTGAAAACGATAAAACAAAGGCTGATCCCGCTTGCAAGCACCAGCTACTACTGCCTAATATCTTTCGTGTGATAAGTTCCCACTAAGTTTCCCCTAAGATCCTCTAGCTCATAATAACTATTCCCTAGCTTTTTACGTACACGAGCCTTTAGAAAAGTTGGAGCCAGCTTAGTATTGTAACCGTGTTCGAAATTGCTCTGCTTAAAATTTCGACGAAATACTTCCTGACCCACATCATAGGAAACTTCCCTTGCTCTAAGATTGTAGGATCTCTCGTTTCTCTCAAACTGCCTCTGCATCTGATCGGCCGCTCTTTTACCCATAATCTGGAGGGAATCATTTCGATCAAATCGTACGGAACGGTCGTCTAACATCTCGAGCTGGCGGAGAAGGGAATAGGTAGCACCATTGGTTATCATATGTTGGCCGAATGTGAGATAATAAGGGGATGTGCCAACAGCAGAATGAACCGCTGAACGTAAAGCATAACAAATGTTGCTTAACAGCTCATCCCAATTTTTCTGATCGGGTTTTACGTAGGACTTAATAGCAGCAATTACAGATCGGTTCCCACGCTCCGAAGCATTCGCTTGTGACGCGTGAACAGCTGTATATATGTGCCTTACACCGTAAAGTTCCAAAAAGTCATTAAATTGATTTGCTTTAAATTGTGATCCATTATCCGATACAACGATTTCCGGCACACCAAACGTGTGAAACAATTCGTGTTCCATATAATTCACAACGACTTCAGATGTAAATTTCTTCACGGCCTTAAGGAAAGGAAATTTCGAGTAATGATCGTAGATAATAAATATGCCAATATTTCCGGATTTTGACCTCGGATAAGGCCCCAAAAAGTCTATTTAACACTTTTGGAAAAAGCATTGAGTGTCGGTTAGGGTTTGGGATTTCTCGGACTTTTTTATTTCCCGGCAAATGGGAATGAAAAAATTTGATTCCCGGGATTCCCGGGAATCAAATTTGAACAAAATTGTTAATGAAAACCACCTATATAAGTAATTTTTGTTAAAAAAAAAACACTATTTCAGTACAAATGCAGTCTGTGTAGTGAGAATTCAAAGTAAAAAATATCAGAATGTTGAACATTTTATTTCACATAAATTACTCGCAGCACTGCCAAATGAATTGCATGATTCCAGCAGAAAGCACCTACTACTGGACTGTCGGAAATAAACCGTTTCATCACAGTTGGCCCATTAGATATGGTGGCTACAATGTTATTTTACAAAGACAAATAAAACTCTTCTAGTCTTATTTCTACAATTCTTCTTATTTCATCAGCATTACATCTTCCTGATATATAAACCAACCCCAGGTTATAAAATGAATTATTTCCGTTTATACGTATGTTCAAATATCTCTTTTGTGATATTCTTGTCAATTCATCTAAGATTATAGCAAATCTCCTATTGTTAGAAATATTGCCCGATATTTTTTTTATCATGATATCTTTTACATGATTGTAGTAATTTAATATAATGTTCTTTATACTACGTTCACAGTACGATTGTTAAACACGATTATGTAAAAGTTAAACATATCAGTTTACACTTAAAAATGAAGTGTTTAAGTTAAACATCTCGAACAGCTGTTCCTTAACAATTAAAAACAAATACAAAAATTTGGCAAAATTTCCCAAAAAGTTATTTTTTCTTCGGCCGGAGGCAATAATTATTAATTTTCGGCATTATCCAACGTTATAATTGCTATAAAAAGTGAAATAACATTATCCGCCCCAGTCGGAAACAAGATTTTTCAATTTTTAGTTAAGGGACAACTTCTTGCCTGTTTTCGGATTTTTCGTTCACCCGAAGCAAAGTTTAATTAATTGTTTTGTTCATCTATCACTTTAATAAGAAAAAACACATTGTAACTGGTTTTTATTTAAATTTAGTTTATTTTATTCAATTTTTATTTTTTATTTTTCTTGTTGCGTCTTCCTCTGCTTCAAACTTGTCATTCAACACCAATTGATAGCAATTTTATCGTGTTTAACAACGTGTTTAAAAATTAAACACGATAATTTGGCGTGTTTAAGGGTAGAAAAAATGTACTGTTAAATATCTCACTTAAACATGTTTAACGCTTAAACACGTCAAATCGAGGTAAACATGTATATGTGAACGCCGCATTACATCGGTTTAATTTTTTTGCAATGCCAGGTTTTTATTATAAAAACTTTCTCGAATAAACGAAGATCTAGTTATGGTGCGGTTTGACTGCGGCTAATTTGGAAATGTTTGCCCTACCATAAAACCTATGCCTATTCAGCTTACACTTTTTTCTTCGGGTACTTTGCTAATTTTAGCTGAAACGTTATTCTTGATGTTGTTTTCTGACCATCAATTTTTTTTTTTTTTTGTAAACCAAATTTAGATGTCGGATAACCAAATTTAGATACCACCGTTAACCATTAGTCTTTTCTTTTCACATTTATTAATGAAAACGTTACTTATAAAATTATTGACCCTTAATATAAAGGAGTATTTTAAATTTAAAGTCGACTTTATTTTTAATCAAACGGTTTTGTTCATTTTGTGTATGAAAACCTTACAAAAATATTTATATTTTCAAATATTTTGATTGGTTGAAAATAAATTAACCAATCAGAATGCTCCAAAAATAAACCAAGTCAAGGTATACTGCCACCCAATATTTTAACTAAAGTCGACTTTAACTAAAATATACATTTGAAAAATTTTGATAGTAAGGGCTATTATTTGTAAGAAACAAAGCTTTTTTCATATTTCTTTTAAACATTTTACAAAGTTTTTAGGTTTTACTACTTAAATTTTGAATAAGTTATGCGAAAAATTTTTATTAGTTGAAATGCTTCTGATTACTTGGCAAAGATTTTATTTGTGTGTCAAATAAATGTATTCCCTTTTAAAAGATTTAAACAATGACATTTTTGTTTTGGTATTTAAAATATTTTTTATGACTAAAATTAAAAAATCCTATTCGAAACAAAAACAATTTAAAAAATTTAATATTTTTAAAATTTCCCGTTTTCCCGGGAAAAATATATTATTTTCCCGGGAATTCCCGACAAACTTTTCTCGGGATTTCCCGAGAATTCCCGCCCTAAAACCCTAGTGTCGGTTGTCTTACCCATCGGTGGCCTTAGAACTTGATTCGGATGCTTCGATGATTTACAGATTTCACATTGGTTTATATAGTCCTTAACATCCATCGCTAAGTTGGGCCAGAAATAATATCTACGGATTTTCTCCAAAGTCTTATTTATTCCTCCATGCGAAGACAATGTATCATCATGGACCTTATATAACACCTCCGGAACCATCCCCGTCAGTATCCACAGCTTCGACACAAGATCATCATGTAGTTTCTCCCCCGTGGCATGTTCAGTTCGTCGGTACAAGTAGCCGTCAACTATTTTCAAGTCTGGCATTTTATCGATATTTTCCCCAATTTTCTTTAATAACTGTTTGTATTCGTCCGAATGAAATTTTATAGATTCAAGATCTATGAAAATCCCACGGTCATTTTCTAACTCAGACAGACTTTTGAACACTATTTCGGATAGGTCGTCAGAATTGGCCCTTGATAATGTTCTGAGTACCTCGTCTATGTTGGATGCTGAATTTGTATCCCTGCAGTTTCAAAGCCCACCGAGCAAGCCGCGTGGAGAGATTTGTCTGGGACATGAGCCACTTCAATGACGCATGGTCAGTGATAACCGTAAACTCATGTCCTTCAACGTAAGCTCTAAATTTCCTGATGCTTAACAAAGCTGCTAAGCATTCCTGTTCGGTCACTGAGTAGTTACGTTGGGCTTGGTTGAGTTTCTTGGACATAAATGCCACAGGAACCTCTTCGTCCTCCGCGTTCTTTTGGACCAACACGCTCCCTATACCCGTTTTACTAGCATCGCAGTGTATGAAAAACGGCTGCGAAAAATCTGGGCTATGTAAAACGGGCGCGGAGCTCAAGTGTGACTTCAAAACTTCAAATGCTCATTGGGCTTCCTCTGTCCACACAAACTTCCTTTTACCTTTCAGCAAATCCGTAATAGGCGTTGTAATAGCGGCATAGTTTCGGATAAACTTTCGATACCAACCCGTCATTCCCAGAAATCTTCTCACTTGTTTTACGGATCGCGGAACTGGGAAATCAGTGATAGCGGACACTTTATCCGGATCCGTCTGAGTCACCCCGTTACCAACCAAGTGTCCTAGATATTTAACTTCAGGGACACAGAAATTACTTTTCTCCACATTAATGGTCAACCCTGAGTCGCGTATTTTCCGAGCTACAACTCTTAAGACCTCCAGATGCTTTTCGAAAGATTCCGAAAAGATAAGCAGATCATCAAGATAGACGAACACCTCCGCCCTGAGAGCCGGTGGTATAACTTTATCCATCAAACGAGACATAGTTTGTGGGGCATTGCATAACCCGAACGGCATAACGTTAAAGTGACAAAGCGGTCTCCCAGGAACGGTAAATGCTGTCTTATCCTTAGATCTCCGATCTAAAGGGATCTGCCAGAAAGCATCCTTTAGGTCCAAGCTCGTAATGTATTCAGCTTTGGGGAGCCTACTGAGTATGCGGTCGATCTGTGGAAGTGGATATGCGTCACCTATAGTGACCGAGTTAAGTTTTCGGCTATCTTAGCACAGCCTGTTTTTCCCTGGCTTCCTGTGAAGGACTACGGGCGACGACCAAGCACTATTTGACTCCTCAATAACACCTATATATATATCGTATATCAGTTTCTCCACCGCGGGAGAAACTGGAAAATGTCACTGTTTAATGGGCTTGGCGTCCCCTGTATCTATCACATGACACAATACGCCGGTTTTACCCAGGCCTTGTTGAAGACGTTGACGTTGAAGTGGCGTTAAAGCAACCTGGTTAACGATCTCACTTACAGATGACGATAAACTGTTGAAATTGCTAAAACGATCTAAACTAGGAGGAAGCAGATTATATAAATCTCAAAAATCTGCTCCTAAATATAAATCCCTTGAAAGACTGGGAATAATAAATATAGTGATCGGTTTCTCACTGCCCCTAAAAACAATCGAAGTCTCCACATATCCGATTACGGCTTGATCACGACCTTCCGCCGTTTTGATAAAAGACTTCAATTTCCGATAAGGCACACGGGAAGCTAAAAAAATCTGAGCCGCTTCCGATCCAATGCAGCTAAGTGAAGCGCCAGAATCCATAAGGCCCAAGATGTTCTTGCCAAAGAAAGTAACCTCAGCACAGGGTCGGACATCAGCTGGTCTGTCTAGGAATGAGCAAACAAATTTTTTCCTAAACTGCTTTACCTTTCGCCAAAAACTGCGCATACGTAGCGCTGAGCGAGAAGGTTTAGGGGTTTCATTAAAAATTCTATCGCGAACTTCGTTATATTCTTTCAATCGTATGTGGAACGGTTTGAAATTCTGGGGATTAAGGGAAAAATCAAGGTTTTTGTGGTCATTTCCGGTAGAATTATCGTTATTAACAGTGGATAAATGGTTATTCGAGGCGGTACGTTTAAGTATCGAAATTTTTAGACATCCGTCTCCGTTTGCTTGCTTTTCATTTGTGTGGGTGCACTTTTCTGTGCGCTGAATCGCAAGTTTTTTGAATTGCACGATTTACAATTTGGCTTGTACGTGTCAGCCTTACCACAGCCATAACAAAATATGGTACGATCCGACAAACAGTCCTGGTATCTGTGTCCAGGTTTCTGGAAATTTCAGCAAATTAAAGTTAATCCAGATACCTCATCCACATCTAATGCCTGGCTATCTAACAAATTAGCATAAAAACCAGTCTCAATTTCTGAGACCCGTTTGTGCAATGGCCGAGCTCTCGACACACCAAACCCATGCCTGCGGCGAAGATCGGCCATAAAAAACTC
Organism: Leucophora obtusa; assembly: GCA_949987735.1. Classification (NCBI taxonomy): domain Eukaryota; kingdom Metazoa; phylum Arthropoda; class Insecta; order Diptera; family Anthomyiidae; genus Leucophora; species Leucophora obtusa. The sequence continues at coordinate 267,236,725 of OX465295.1, read as the reverse complement.
GCGTTTTCGACAAACATCGCGAAGGTGCTGCAAATTATAAATGCTTAAATTCAGAATTTCATGCTGTATCTCCGGGAGTAGATTACGACGCAGTATCTGAACCAACATGTCATCAGAAAGAGGTACTTGCATACGATCGGTTAGCTCAACGATCGACTCGTAAAATTGATCGAAGGACTGATTAGGCTTTTGCTTCCTATCCCTGATCATTTCCTTAAAGTCCACATCTGACCTTGAATCTCGGTATTGTTGCCGTAAGTCCTGGCAAAGATCTGGCCACTTAATTGACGAAACAGATTGGTGGTAACGCCAGAACAAATCATTGGCCTTGCCTTCAAATAGTAAACCGGCGTTGTTGCATAATATTTCGAAATTCCCCTGCAACGTTTTAGCCGTTAGTGCCTCAATACGGTAAATAAAATTGTCAACGGAAAGACTATTGGAGCCCCCCGAGGATTTTAATTTCCAATTGGAAATTATTTGCAATACTCTATCCGGACGGACATTTAAATCGGACGCAAACGTTAAAGCCGAAGCTGTATTTGACCCGGAACTATCACCATCCAAACGATTTCGAGCAGCAGTATTTGGGTTATCAGCAGGCCTAATAAATTCCGAAAAGCCTGTTGTTCAATTGCGGGCAAAGTCTGCATTTGCGGAGAAGTGTGAGCATTTACAGGGGGTGGCATTGAGGGCATTCCAGGTTGTGAACTCGATGGAACATTCAAACTATATTTCGACAAAATAGCCTGTGTTTTAGATTCCATTATCTGGGAAATTACTCAAAGAGGAAAATAATTGGGTCTGTTGAGCGGTTAATACAGCCGCAATCATTTCCCTAAACGAGTCATTCAGGCCCGCGGCAGAATGGGCATCTGATGAGCCGCATATCCCAGGACTTTCAACCATTTGATCCATTAAGGGATTTAAGGAAGCATTCTCTGGAGGATCAATAGATGCCTTTCCCCCAAAAGATTGATTATGGGGATCAACGGAATGTTTCGTAACACAAGCTTGTTGTTCCTGTGAACGGATTTGAAGGGGATTAATACCCTTAACCGGGGGATCGTTAACCACTCGAGCATTACATAATGACAAAATGGTCGTGTCTTTAGGCAAATACTCAAACAACTTCTGTGAAACGTATGGCCACAACATGTCTGAATAAAGTGTGTCTTTGAGGTTATAGCCTCATTGCAAGCATTACATTTCGAATGTCTACCACTGGAACCAGGAGCAGTAGGTCCCTGAAGTTTATCGTCATCAGCCATTTCAAAAAAAAAATTAACCAGGAATGAAACTCACAAAAACCGTGCTCAAAATGAATATACCCACTAAAATCGAAGATAATGCGTTAATTAACAAAAAAAAAGACAACAGATGGTGCAATACCATATAGGTTCCCAAAGTTATACATTTTCAAGCGATATGGAAATTAAATTTAATAAAATAAAAAAAATTCGAAGACACAGAAATTTAAAAACTCCTAGAATATAACAATTACCTAAACTATAAAATTAATTAACGGTTATAATGGTAATTGAATCAACTCAAGAAACCGCAAGAAAGTAGACAATAACTTCCGTACAGCGTCCAACTTAAAAAAAATGGGTACGTGTTTGAAAAACCTGGGAAACCTAATGGAATCACATTTTCGCAAACGCACTAGAACCAAAATTAGTGTAAGTGTTAACGAACCAGCCCACTATTTACTAAACGAGTAAATATTTGCTGTTCAAAAATACACTTTCACAAATGATGTAACGTTTTATGTTCGCAATTAGGATTTTAAAAATCAAAAATGTACGATATCTTTGGGAAAATAGTTGTCGGGAATCTTAACAATAGAAAATGTATAAATTGGGGTTTTTTTAATATTCGATTATAAATCAATGTAAACAAAAACAAATGATTGGCGTTCTAAAATGCTCGTAAATATTGTATAATTTACTATCTGAATGAAAAATGTATATTGGTGAATACCCTGAGTAAAAAGCGTATCCTCCGATTTCACTTGAACACGCTCGAAAGTAATTTGCAAGCAAAGAAAAATTAAAAAAACCCTATGCTAGATTCAATTCGAATCGAGAAACCAATTTTTCCCCCTTTTAGATAGCCTAAGTTTTGAGAATTGCTAACGGTAAAATTAACAAGAAATGCTGCCAAAATAAAGCAATATTCATGCTAAAAAATAACATTAAATAACTTACAATACTAATAAGTCCAAATAACAAAAAATTAGGTAACAAAACATAAAATTGAAAATGGGTGCAAAAACCCAAATTTAAAACAAAACGAGAAATTTTGAAATACTAATCGATAAAAGTAAATTAAAAACAAAATTTATATAATATCATTCTGCCGTTTGATTATTTCCCTAATGGTCAAAACCTGCAGTGGTTTAAACAAAGTAAACCCCCTATTGTGAGAAATGAATATGATCTAAAATGAGTATTGAAAAGATTTTATTGTGAGTGATAGAGATTGCTTGGAGTTTAACTCTATAATTCTACTCAAAACTTAAAGGAGTAAATCTATGAAACTGCTCAAAACCAGGGTCAGACCTAGCTCAATAGTCCAAGAACTGCATTCCGGCAAGTAATGATCAGTAGCAAAAAACAATTACTCTGAGAGAAATGAAGAGGAAAGTACTTTATAAAAACCCAGGTTATGAAATAATACTATTCACAGATGATCCTACACAAATTCCGAGGTATTTTAAAATACTTCCTATAAAGGTGAAGAGAAAAAATTTTGTTCACAAAAAGATAAAAGTAAAGAAACAGATGTTAAGAATGATTTTAAGAAAAAGGGAGCCGAACAAACCATTTTAGACTGTTAACAGCAAACTACAAGATGGAATTTATGATGGACTTAATTTGCTCGGGCCCCACGTTGGTCACCAAAAATTTATATTGTAGCATATCACGAAGGTCGTTATTGTTGGCTGATGGTAGTAGGAAACCGTGCTAAAAGGTGCATGTATGCTAAACCGGCCTTTCTACTCTTCGGAAGGGGAGATTCGATATTAGCGGAATCTTTGGCCAACGGAATAAAATGCAGATTTTATTCTGTTGTTGCATGCTTAGAAGGTTTGAGTAGTAAGCGAGGGGAAACTGGAAAGATTTCACATAGGAAGAAAGAAACTTTGTTCACACATAATTCGACTGAGCCTAAGATGCCATTTGGCCAATCAATTGCCCACCCTGCCATGATCATTAAAATTAAACATAACCCGATAACCATAAACTTCAGTTAATGATCCCATTCAATATCAACACAGGTCCTTACCAAGAGGTTTTAATCAAAACAGCAAAATTTCGAATTTACGCCAGAATCATATTGATTTATTTAAGACAAAAATTCATCTACTTGAAAATTTAACATAAGCCATTAAAGCTACAATTAATTTAAAGTTTAACCACAAAAAAATTTTTTTTTTGTAAGAGTTCATTAAATACCAAAAAAAAAAAATTTCAACGGAAGAGAATAAATGTCAAGAATAATGAGTTGTAAAAGTCTAATTAAAAAAAAAAATTAGTAAAATTACCAAAGCAGATTTATACCAAATTAAATATTTGGTGTTTCATCGATTCGCGAAGAATCTTAAAATAATCAATGGGATCAACAAAGAATTATAAACAAAAAAAAAAAAAAAGGAACCCGCATAAAATCTCATACTAAAACAATGTAAAATATTCTAAATTTTTAACCATTTATGACAAAATAATTTCAAAAAAGATTCCTTCAACTTGCAGCAATTGCGGTACTAAAATTTGTATCTAATATCTAATTAATTACGCTGCCGACGTAGCGGAAAAACTGAAATCAGTTAAATTTAAAAGCAGATTTAAGTCTAATGAAAATAAAATTAACCAAATCATTAAAATTCAACACAAAGAACTTGTTCATAAAGTATAAAATCTTAGGCTGGTCACCTTTTTTTTTTAATTTACTGGAAAAAGGATTGTAAATAAAGAAAAACAATATATAGAACAATGGAAAGAACAAACTTACTTTGCCGTAGGTTGTTGACCCACTTCTCCAAAAGTACTTTTGATGAGATCGGCTTTCAGGTTCTCTTTCGATCCAGAGCGTATAAGAGATTTTTCCCTTTAATAGAAATTATATTATCATAAAAACCGATGAAACCCTTTTTTTCTAAATTAACAATTATAATTACTTCTAAATTAATTAATTATATTTTTGTTTTATAATTCATAAGTTAACATCTCAGTTGTATTTTCAATGGACATAAAACCATAGCAAAAATTAGTAATCAACCGAACTAGTGTTGCCAACCGTTCGGTTGGTCACATGTAACGTTTTATACAAAAAATCTGTATAACAAAATTTGGTATGGTTCTACTTTGCATTGAATTTCTCTTAGAGAACAATAAGAAATATGCAAAGGAATTTACACTGGGCAGCAAAATTTCCGAATTTATTTTTAACGATTATCACTTTTAACAATTTTTTTTATTTTTCTCTTGTCATATAACTAACATATAACTTTGGGACTCTAACGTCCCAGTGGCATATGACATTGGCAATGCTAAAAGCTGGAGATGCCAGACCAGAGTCGGTAGAGTTGCGGGGTTCACCAATGCCATAGCCACAAGTTACTGAGCAAAAAAAATAAAATCTGAAATAATATAAAAAAGAATTTCAAAAACTGTCGAGGGTGAATACAAAAACTATTCCTATTGTTTTTCCCATTTCATTAGGTTTACCTGTCTTTCATTTTGGTTTCACACAACATGGCCTCCATCTTGGCCGGCAGCCATGATGGTATTTGCTGCCTGACCTGCCCTCTCTCTACCATGGCAATCCGCGGTCAAAATTTATGGAAAGCCCCTAAATCGGTCCACTACAGTCTTCCTTAGCTCACTTACCTTTTATAAAATTTTATACCATGCTTTTTATTCAAGCATACTATTTAAATAAAAAAAACATGGCGGATTTTCATTTTAAAATTCAACAATCTTTGGCCAGCGTTAATTTACAATTTCTATTTTAATTTGGCAAAGCAAGCATAACAACAAAATGAAAAGATTTACTTTCAACTTAACAATTTTATTTTAATAAGGAAAATTGCAAATTTAGAAAGGGAAACTTAGATGTTTGACAATCTGGAGTAGGTTTAATTATAAAAGGTTTTAATTTTGGTTTACAATAAAAATTAACAAAAAAAAAACGAATCCGAATCGGAGCTTGTTTAAAGTGATTACAATTTTAAATTTTTAATACAAATTTATATAAAATGGAAATAAGTTTTTTTCCTCTTTGACGTTGAAGTTGCTAATCGTAGGGTGCCCAGCTGATGACTACTTCGGAGGGATTCCTTCGAGGTTTGCCTGTCCGTCTCTAAGTCCGGCGTAGATTTACCAGTGCGTTCGAATACAAAAAAAAATCAATAAAATATATATATTTTCGTGGTATCTTGTTTCTTTCTTTTTTTCTTATTTATTTTAGGGCAAACATTAATGATTTTCCTAAAGGGCAATTTGCCCGGAGATCTAACTTCCCTAGGCCTGAGCTCAACCCTACAGAACGGACGCGCACCTTTTACCTAAAAACTCAAAAGGGACTGGATCAACGGGTTAAACTATAAGGTGTACCAAAAAATGTTATCTCTGATTAGGATTTCTCTTTTTTTTTCCTTTTATTGTTCCTATCGAACTTAAATATATTTTATTTTTTTATCTCTTTTCAGAGTTGGGTCCGGTCCGTCTAGTCTCTGGGTCAAAGAGGGTAAATCAGTACTGAAACCTTTAATGGACGGGATACCTGTACACCCCAAGCTTGGTGGTGCAAGTGCTGCTGATGGCTGGAGCTCCCGCGTTGCGTCAGACTGAGGTGGCTGCTTTTATTGACACTTTAAATTTTATTTCATGTATTTATGTTAAGCTTTAATAAATATATTTTCTTCTTGATTTTCTTTCTTTATATTTCTTTTGGTTTTAATTTTTGGTTCGTTTTTCTTCAACTTTTTTTTCAAGTTCTACATTTGTTTGAGTATGATCTTTGTTTGTAAAATTCTATAAAATTCTTGTTTATAAAATTGTTCTTTAGCTCTGTGTTTTTTTTTTTTTTTGTAAAAATTGTTTTCTTTTGTTTGTTTATTTATATGCACACGTCACAAACAGGGTTTTTTTTCTTCAAAATTCTTATTTTATTCCGCGAGCCACTTGTTGACGGTCTTCAGGATTCAGGTAAAAAGGAAAGAACCTCCGTCTCTTTTTCACATTTCCGCCCTTTTTCCCTGGCAGGTGGCCATCTTTTTCATCTGTCAGATGTTCCCTTGTAGTTTAGAGTTGCATTCTATCGTATGCTTTCCTCTAAACTGCAGCGAGTTTAACCCTCTAAGGGCAAACATGACAAACCCAACCATCCTGCACTACGACCCTGTATAAAGGATGGGGGAACTACGCCCGTTATTCTGGTATTTGTTTAAGTTAAAAATTCAGCCCTATCTCATGACTCACCTTAAAATGAGCTGTATTTTCCATCCCTGATAACTTTAACCTGATCTGTGTTAATAAAATTACTGCTTTTCGCTGTTAACACGGTGCTAATAAGCCCTTTTGCCATCTTGCGAAATTTTACCAAGTTTTTCCATAAATATTATTCTGCGTGTAGTTGGCAATACTAAAATTGTTTAAACCCAGCAACAGATTGGTTGCAAGAAATTTAGATATGGTAGCACCACCAGTATCCATTTTCATTGTAAACGAAGAAAAACGATGGACGCCAGCAGACATACTAATGTGCTGCTGCCAAAAAATTAAATAAAATTTAGATTGGATCCCCATTGTTGGCCGGAGAAAGCCGGAATATGCATATAAGGTAAGTACAATGAAATATTCCGAGGGTGTGCGTGCAACCCAAAATACCATAAAAAAAATAAAGAACCCACGAAGATCCAGGTTGGTATTGAGCGACGCCGGCAAGAATATTAGCGCCGGCGGCCCGATCACTTATAAATTTTAATAGTAAATAAAAAGAAATTCGTCAATTTTTCCAATCCCTAATTTTAGTGAAGAAACCTGGACTGGACGACATACCCAGTGGATAATTTTGCCTAATATGCCAGATTTATCCCCTTTCAAATATTTTACCAACCGTAATAATTTTTCTTTTCTCTTTCAGATTCAACAAATGAGCAGAATGATAACGGGTTTTTGGGAATGGTTGGCGTCTCTTCAAATCCGCCATTTTCTTTTCGATCTTCAACAGGGTAAGTATAACCGACCTTTATTAAAAATTATAAATGTTATAATTATAAATGGACTTTTCTCTCCTCACAGGTGGATCTACCGTGCAAGCCTTGCAATACGAAGAAGAATCCCTGACCTTATTGCCTGCAAGAAAAACTATTGTCGCCATCATCCTGCGGAAAAGATCTCCCTAAGTACTAATTGGTGAGTAACAATTCATACTAAAGATGTTATTCTAAATTTTATAACCAAAACAAAATTGTGTAATTTCGATACTTTGCAACACCATTCGTGTATGCCCAATTGGATGGTTGCACAATATCTTGGGAGGAAAATAAATCAACACGGATTTGACTCGTACTGCACCAGCATGAAAAGTGAAAAACATTTCGTAATGTACAGTTCATATTGCACAGTATTTACACCTCTTCTAAACAAAAGAAAATTTGTGTCATACAATGTTGCAAGGTTCAAGGGCCCATCAACTTTCAATATTTCTGACAAATTTTTAGTTGTTTACAACTTAATTGAGTGCCTGTACCCTATATTGAAAGTTTATCAATCGAAAAAACCCAAAATGACCTAGATTTTTTTCTGTTTCTCAATTTTACATTATCGAACAGCGTGTTAAGCGGGACATACACTTGCAATATTAGGGTTCAACCTTCCAAGCGGTGCAAGCATATTGACCGTGTATGCATTAAATTGAAGGTTGAACAATATTATGTAGTGAACCAAAACGCTTTCGACTTTTATTGGACAACTTGAAATATTGCATAATCTATTGGCAAAACCGTGCAATTTAACTTTACGCTGTTTATGTTTGTGTGCATTTTGTGGTTATGTTAAAATCATATATTGCCTAAAATATTGTGGCGATGTTTTGTTACATACATATATGTGGCAATCTATTGTATTGTGTGTGGCAAAACGAGAAAAATACTGTGATTACATTGGATATTGTAACTGTGCTATTCAAAAACTTTTAAAATAGCCTAATTACAGATTCTTAAGCAAATTTGGCAAAAAGAATATCCACAACTGATTAATAAAGAAAAATTTATTAAATGCTTAAAGCAGGGTATAGCTTAAAATATCTGTTTGATAAAGTTTGGAAAAAGAAAACCACTGTAAAAGCTAAAAAACAAGGTGAATTTACAATGATTAAATGAATTGTTTAAGGGTCATCCACCCAAGAATCGATGGAATACAACATTTTGTATCCAACCGAAACAAAAAACTGCAAAAATTTCGAGACTAAACTTTTTTCTTTTCGAAAATTTTCCCACATTTGCATGAAAATAAATTAAAACAAATTCAATAAAATAGTGATGCATTTATAATAAAACCATACTTGATATTCGAATACTTTCAGTATTCGCAATATAAAAAAATTCTTTAACACAGTTTGTTACCATTATTACTTCTCAGTAATGTTTAAAAATCGTTTTTCAATATGTTTTGATTTGTAATAAAACATTTTAATTTCCAAAATTTACAAAACAATATATTTACCTACAATTATCGAGTCAATCGTTCACTAACTTCATGTATCGCTAATAATTAAAAGAGAGAATATACAAAGTGTTGACCGAATCACAAACAAAATTAATAAACTTTTATTATATGTTTTTGAATACAATTTTTTTCCCTACTAAAGTTTTAATAGAGATAATGACTGATTTAGCAACTTTATGTTTTAAAACTACATTAAGGAGTTTTTTTTTTCAATAACAGCGTCAATGTATAGGGGGGCTTTAGCTAAATTCTTTAGGGTAGAGTTCCTAATACGGTTCCTCCGGCTGCCTATAGATTGCCCGCAAGGCAGTACCTAGCGAAAGAGTTTCAACGAAGTTGAAAAATACTAAATGATTCTGTATTCTGGTCTCTCCTTTCACATTAGCTGCATTCTGTCGCATGCCTATCGACGTGAAGTATTTAAAACAAATCTACGTTAACCCGATTGTTGTATTAAAAACCTTTTTTTTAAAGATGCTATGTTTACACCTATTCCTCTATAACCGAGCGTACACCCGTAAAAGTTTTCAGGAAGTAACGCGAATAAGCTACGTTAGATATGGAGACTTATAAACGCTGAGTTTTCAACTTTGATAATTAATGAAACGAGTTGAAAGTCTACGTGCCCCCGCAAGGCAATGTGTTAGCTTTCGTACTGAACGTGTTCTCCTGCACTTCGAGTTTCTACCTAGGAGTTAACGGATATAGCTGCGTCGAGAACACAGCTGTTATTGAAAAGTGTGTGGCCAGTATTTAAATATTAACGGTATTCATTTAAAGCATTTACGCCTCGCACACCGTGTACATGTTGTAAGTTTACTCGATTAATGCCGAAACTAGTTTACGAGCCCTCGTAAATATAAGCTTTCATTTCTCTGTGTAAACTTTTCCGTATTTATACACACACTTGAATATTGTCAAAATAAAATTATTTTGTATTGTCTTGTTTGTTGTTCCCATTTTGTTTCCCGTTTCATATGTTTTCACATGATACAATACAAATTAAAAAACTGTGTTTAATTTATGGAAATACCAAAGAAAGTGCCTAAAGGCAAAATTGAAATGTGAATAGTTCTAAAAGGTGTGTTCATTCAAATAACCAGGTAAAGTTACAAATAGATGCAATTACACAAATACACGGTCCCCGAGGGCACAAATGCAGTTAGATGAATACCACTATTATTTTTCCTAAAATATGTCTTTTCATCTTCCTTTTGTTGTTTAAAAATTGACCAGTATATAAATTACTGCAAAAAAAAAAACAATCACGGCAAACGTGGTTTCATTCAAAAATCTACATTCTGCAATTTATCTATAGGCCGGAAAATATTAATCCGTTTTCATTAAGACTTGGCTATAGGCCAAAATCCCATTATCGCTGCCTTTCAGTATACGTTTAATGAAATATATTTATGTATATATTTCCAACTGTATACTAAAACTATGCTTTTATTTTCCTCTCTAGCTGAACGAAGAGACTCATCCTTATCCTTCACCAAAAGGCCGCAATTTTATTGCCATCCACTCCCCGAAACAACAAATCATTGCTTAGGTAAGTCACCATCTCCACTTTCGTATCTAATAGACTTATATACTATAATTTAGATTAGATTTTATAGATTTTCTTATAATTACGTAGTACAATTAGGTATAAGCATGGACATGATTGATCCATTTTAAACCCAAAAAAAAATTTTTTTAACTTGAGATTTTCGGTTCTCTCCCTATCCGAAATTACCTGGCCCACTCCATGGCCAACGATCTAATACGGAGAAAAACATAATTTCGTAATTTCCGTTAAAGATTCGATACTCGGATGACGAACGAGGACGGTTCGGATCCACAACTCATTGGTACATCTGGTCATCATATAACAATTAGCTTTATAGTGAGCCTCTCAACCATCTTATATTGGCAACTGTTTATCCTTTAGCCTTGGTTCTGCCAGCGATTATTTTGTTTACAAGATTATTTCTTGTCATGCAGTTCCTGCAGACTAACGGGGTCTATGTCGCCTAATGTCATAGTTTCGCTGGGACGGTCCCCGCTGCTAAGGTGCTCATGCTAGTATACAAATGTAGCGTGCTAAAGCTGGTAGCTAATTGGCCGACCAAAACAAAGGACTGCTCACTATAAAAATTTTAGATTTTCATTTTATCCAACCGATGACCAATGGAACCAATGAGCAATGCCTCCGGCCGTCCGATCATTCGGGAATCCATTTCCGAACATTAATGGAAACCCCATAAACTAGGCCGTAAAACTAAAATAAAAACAATTAATAAAAACTCGCAATTATTGCCCTTACTATAAAAATATTATTATAAAATTCAGGTATCTATTTCATTTATTATTCTACCTATAGTTTAGCCTAGTTTCTAACTATAACCCTAAATCAAGAAAACTTCAATAAAAATACATTTTCTATCTAAAACTAAAACAGTATCGCCCTTATATTAAAGGAATACTAAAAAAAAATAGAAATAAAAAGAAAAACGAAAAATATAAAAAATTAAACTGTCGTAGGAGGCGACTACAGGGAGTATATTGTAAAATTAAGGAAATTTAAACTTTGCGTCAGAAATTAGAAATATAAAAAGAAAAACTAGATGCGGGTTAACAGAATCTAAAATAGCAAAATCTAAGTTTAGATATAAAAAAAAAACGAATGAACTTGTTGTTTCATGTCCTTAGCGTGGTAAACCCCGATTATTTTCCCCTGCAGGTCCTCTAGTTCGTAGTAGCATTTACCGATTGATCGAACGACTCGACATTTCAAAAACTTTTTACCCATTTTCGCGTTATATAATTTGCTGGAATCACTGAGGTTAAAATTGCGACGAAAAACTTCGTGGCCAGCTCGAAATTTTACTTGACGCGCGCGCTTATTATACAATTTCGCGCAAAGAGCATAGCTTTGGCTTAGATTTTCTCGGATTTTGCTTCTTATTACGTCGTTTTTAAGCGGTTTCGGTAAAATGTTTACCTCAGTGTACTCCAGCAGTTCGAGTTTTCGTGCGAGCTTATAAACACTACCGTGTGTGATCATGTTTGAACCGAATAACGCGAAATACGGAGTCACACCAGTCGATGAATGCACAGAAGACCTAAGAGCACATTCGATTTCCGAGAGATGGTTATCCCAGTCTCTCTGGTCTTCTTTTAGATATGATCTAATGCCTGCTAAAATCGACTGGTTGACTCTTTCCGACGCGTTAGCCTGCGGCGAATAAACTGCCGTTCGCATATGATAAACGCCGAAAGATTTATTCATTTCCTCAAACTCTTTTGAGACAAATTGACTACCATTGTCAGACACGACTATTTCGGGCACACCGAATTTATGAAAAACTTCTGACACTAGGAAGCGAATGACATTTTTGGCGGTGGCTTTTGCCATTGCCTTAAGCAATACGAATTTGCAAAAGTGATCTAACACTATAAAAATGAACATATTGCGTGACTTTGAACGGACATATGGAACTAAAAAGTCTATATAAATTTCGTGAAACGGACGGACTATTTGTACCGCTTCCTCCCCCATCGGCGGCCTTAATACTTGATTGGTTGGTTTACTTTCCTTACAAGTATCGCAATTACGGACAAACTCCCGGACTTGAATGGTCATATTTGGCCAATAAAAATATTCTCTTAAACGCTTAAGAGTTTTGTGGAATCCGCCATGACTGGTTACCGGCGGCTGATGGGCTTTTGCTATCAAGTTTTCGGTTAAACCGGCCGGAACCCATAGTTTCCATGCAAAATCTTCAGTGATTTCGTCTCCCGTATAAGGTAAAGTACGTTTATAAATTATATTATCTTTTATTTGTAAATCTGGTAATTTATTTTTGTTTTCTTCAATACTAGTTATGAGTTCAAGGTACGCGCTGCTTTTAAATTCGGGTGATTCCAAATCAATCGCCTCATTTACAACTGTTGCTATCTCGTCCATATTGTATCGCGACAGAGTGTCTGGCACTACATTTTTGCTCCCTTGGCGATGTTCTATGTCGAACGAATAGGATTGTAGCAGAAGGCTCCATCGCGCTAACCTACCGCTGAGCTCTTTATTGGACATAAGCCATTTCAAGCTGGAGTGATCGGTGATCACTGTGAATGGCATGAGCTCGATGTATGGCCTAAATTTTTTAATAGCCATCACGACGGCCATACACTCACGCTCCGTCACCGAGTAATTTCGCTGCGCTGGCGTCAATTTCTGCGAAACAAAAGCGATTGGAGGCTCGCCCTCGACTTCATCCTTTTGAAACAACACGGCGCCGATGCCAACGTCCGAAGCATCGCATTGGACATAAAATTGTTTCGCGAAACCAGGATGTCGCAACACGGGACTGCTGGTAAGTGCTTTTTTCAATTGGTCAAACGCTTTTTTCGCTTCATCCGTAAAAGTAAAACTTTTAGCTTTTTTCAATGTTTCGAAAATTGGCGTAGCAATCGTCGCGTAGTCTTTAATAAACCGACGATACCAGCCGGTAGTACCCATAAATCCGCGCACTTGTCTGGGCGTTTTCGGATATGAGAACTCCAGTATCGAGGATATCTTTTCAGGATCCGGCTTTAATTTGCCTTCCCCTACAATATATCCCAGATACCGAAGCTCTTTGAAACAAAATTTGGACTTTTCGACATTTATCGCCAACCCGGCATTAGAAAGCAGTTCGGCCACCTGCTGGAGTATATGGATGTGCGTGTGGAAGTCAGGAGTAACTATGAGAAGATCGTCCAGGTAAACAAACACTCGATCCCGCAGCTCGGAGGGAATCACTTTGTCCATTAAACGGCACAACCTTTGGGCTGCGTTACACAGACCAAAAGGCATAACCGTGAAATGGTAAAGTGGCCGCCCTGGCACCGTAAAAGCAGTTTTTTCACGGCTCTTTATATCTAATGGGATCTGCCAGAAGGCATCTTTCAGATCCACACTGGATATAAAATGCGTATCACCCAACCGGCTGTGCAAACCCTCAATATGCGGCAGAAGATAGGCATCCTTAACTGTGAGTAAATTGAGCTTTCGTGCGTCTAAACAAAGCCTGTTCTTGGGTCCTTTGCGCACCAACGTCACTGGATTGTTCCAGGGGCTTTGACTAGGCTCAATTACACCCATAGCAAGCATCCTATCTAATTCCGCATACATGAGCTTTTGAACTGCCGGTGAAACCAGGTAATGACGCTGCTTTACGGGCTCTGCGTCGCGCGTATCGATGGTGTGTGTTTCCATAAGCGTCTTCCCGAGTCCTTTTTCCACAAAAGATGGATACTCAGCTATGGCTGCCTCTAACTGTTTCCTTTCTTGATCACAAAGGATATGCGTCGGAGGATTTGCTGGATTTTCGCCCATCTCCTCGCTCCAAAGCATATCATTTGCGGTCAAGCTATCCTCGTTAACGATAAGTCGAAATACCTTCATAAAATCTACGCCCAGAAATAACGCCCTTTTCAAGGTAGGCACCATGTAAAATGTGATTGTGTGTTCCATACGGTTAAATTTGATTTTGGCTCGGAATCGACCCTGAACTTTATGGGGCCTACCGTCTGCCGTGCGAACCGTCGAATAAAATCGGTATACATCGAACCCCGCTCTACTCGCTACGTCTTCGCAGCCTTCCCCGAGAACCGATACCGTCGCACCACTGTCTAGAAGACCCTCGATCTCCACCCCGTTGATAGAGATACGGGTATATAATCGGGTATCATCGCCCTCGTACAACGAGATATTCGCGATCTCACGCCTAAGTTCTCTTCGCTTTTTAAACCTCTCCCGAGCTTTTTCAATTCTAGTCTTTCCGAAAATCCTTTTCCTAGCCTCTTCATACTCCCTAACTCTAACATGTAATGGTTTAATTTCCCTAACTCTAGACTCTCCTGCCTTTTCACTTATCCTAACTTTACTATTCAGAAGAACTTTAACAACTTTCTCCTCCTTTACATCCTCCAAAGACTTTCTACAATTTACCTGCTGCTTCACAGGCTTTCGGGCTTCGGACGCGTCTCCCCAGTTCTCAACGAGTCCGTTTTTTTGTTTCCCGCACACCGGGGACATTCTGGGCAGGTGGTGTTATCTAGCCCACAGCGATTACAAAATAGCCGACGACTTGGAGCAGGACACTCCATAAAGCTGTGGCCTTTCTGGCGGCAATTCCAGCAAACATATTTGGACGTGTTTGCGGTATTAATGGCGTCAACTTCCAAATCAGGCGGGGAAATTTTCTGATATTCCAGCTCGTTTACCCGAGGCACGTACTGGCGCTGTCCGAAAGCCTGGCGCTGACTCCTGAGTAATGTTTCGGCTTTCCTGCACTCAATTCTGAAATGACTCAAACCAAACATTCTAATTGGGAACACCAGTTGAGCCATAGCAGGGCGAAGACTTGCCTTGATCATCTCCACAAGATCATTCTCGGAAATTTTCCTGGTTTGCTGGTTGTATAGCCTAAGGACCGCATTGCAGAAATCTTCGAAAGTCTCTTGAGGAAGCTGGCATCTATCCCTTATCTGCCGTGTAACCTCGAAGTCACTTTCAAAACGTCTAAAGCGACGCATAATCAGATCTCGCAAATCCACCCAGTGGGCGATTTGCTCATGTTGCCGCTGCGACCAATACCAATTTAGAGCCTCTCCTTCGAGCAAATAATGAAAGTTTGCCAGCAAATCATTCTCGGTGCAGTTCTGATCCTTTTGCATCGATTCCACCCGAAACACAAAATCTGCTACGGGCATTTTGCCGGTACCATCGAACCCAATGTTCCATTTCTCCAAGTGCGGCCTGCTGCTGTAATTGTAATTTGGGGCCGTTGGATGTAATAGTTAGGTCATGGCCTGTTGTTGGATAAAATTGTCCATTACGGTCGTAATTTTGCCGCTGCGCAGTTTGATGATCTACCCAGGATTGATTATAATTATTTGGTTGTTCTATTGGTGGTGGCTGTACGGCAGATTGTGGCGCTGCTTGCGGCTGTTGCGTTCCTTGGAAAGCGGTTGCAGGTTGTGGCGGCGGTCTAATTACGCCGACGTATTTTGCCTGTGCTGGTTGGTTGTTTTCCGAAGACCTCGAAAGCGATCGCAAACTATCCGCAACTACCTGAGGCACCAAAATTCGCATACGCTCTTCAAATGTACGTAGCAGCTCGATCTGCCCCAGCCCTAGCGCTGCGTCCACAACAGGCTGCCTAGTCAGTACGCCTGCCGGATCAACCTGCTGAGTGGTAATCGGAGCAACTCTGGGAGCTGTTGGCCGGTTTACTTGCGGGTCCATTGGAGGATTATTTCGATGCTCCAACCGTATTCCCTGTGCTGTCAGACTGCTGAATTGTGGCGACGCAATTGTGCTTTGCGACTCCACTGTATCGTTGTTTTCACCACCCTGATTAATTTGAGCTGAATTGGGACTAGACGGGTTTGTATTGATTGGCATATTTCCCAGCGCCGTAGTTTGCTGAGCGTTAGGTTCCATTGTAGAAGGCCCCTAGGAAGATGAAGAAGTGTTATTATTCATTCTCTGACGCCTAGTTCTTACCATAACCTAAACTAAATTGGCTAAAATTTAATTTAAAATTTTCAAAAAAAAAATTACTGAAATTACCGATGGGAGATAAAAAAAATATAACCCAACCTCTAATTTCACACAATCCTCACAATCCGAACTACTCTGAATACCAACTATTCAACTTCAATAATAAAACTTCCAACTTTCCAGTCACAGTTTATGTTCACGAAATATCGTGGTATACACTCTAATAAAAAAAATAATATAAACTTTAAGTTGATGATATACTGGTATCAGATTGAAAAAAAAGTAAATTTCGAAATTCCTGAATACTAAGCCAATGGGCACATTCAAGTGCTTTAAATTTTCCTTGACTTAAAGTAGATTTCCAATTCTAGCACTTGTTTATTTAACAAAAATACTTCAAACTTGAATTTTTGTTTCCCTTTTGCTGGAGAATGCTATTGAAATACAATAGGTGTGTTTGGTTACTTTCCCAGTAAAGTCCAGTGAAAATTACTCAGTAACAAATTTACAAAGAGTAAGACAAAATTTACTCTCAAAAAGAAAAATATCTAAAAATGTACGCAAACAGAAAAATTGTAAGAATTAGTAAAATACTGCTGCCAACTTCTTTCCTACAAATATTGCTAAATCCTAAAATAGGTAAATTATAAAAAACTTAAAAAAGTTTGCGATAAATCGCTAAATTTCACGAACTTTTCAGGTTCTGTTGAAAAATTTCCCAAAAATAGCTCTATTCTTCAAACTTCTTAAAACTTTCTTAAAAATTTATCGATACCTCGCCAATTTTTCGAACTTTTAGGTTTTTCATAAAAATTTCGATATAAATCGCTGATTAATAATGATTCAAAAATTCTGTCAAGGAAATAAATATAAAAAAAATGATAAGAAAATGTCAAGACTGACTTAAAAAAAATCACTAGTTTTCCCGCTATTAGCTAAACTATATTTTATTCCTCTAAACGAGTTGAAATATCGCTAGATTTGCCAAGAAAATAACTAAATTAGCAACAGTTATTAAAATAGGTGATTGCGAAATAAACCTATTCAAATTATTGGATTAATAAATAAAACCTAATAAAATGTTCACTTATTTACTTCTTCCATCGTAAATAAGCTTATATTTAAATATTTATAATTTTTACAAAAAATTATTTAAAAATTATTTAGACAAATGTTCTGTTTTTTCAATCATATGTTTTCAATCATGTTTTTTTTTCTTACAAATTCTTACTAGCAAAAATTCATCCAGTAAAAACTTGTAAGTTCTCTGGTATTGAACTATTCTCTATTTTTCCTCTCTCCTTACTGAGTAATTGTGTAAACAAACAACTTCCAGTAACAACTTGTACAAATTTGTACGAATTTGTACAAATTTTTGGGTACTCAAACACACTCAATGTAATGAAAGTGGTATTCAAGCCTTGAACCTGGAAAACAGAGCTGAACTGAACTTTATTTCAACTTGAATTCGAGTGAATTTGTTTATAGGGAAGTATTATCTGAAAGATTTGATTTCCCACTTATTTATTCGTATATGCAATACAATAATTGTTGAATTCTGAGAAATTTAATTCTGAATTTCGGATTCCCTTCAAATTCGAACTCTGACTACTTAAGTGCTTGTGCACCCTACTCCGGGATCACGTTTACAAAATAAATTCTATTTAAAAATTTGCTCTATATGCTATTTATTAATTTTAAAAAAGTCATGCCCACACCTCAGAATTCATATTTAAAAATCAAAAAAAAATATTTCAAATAGTATATCAAAAAAAATATTTTAATTTTAATAAAAATTAATATTTTAAAATTTAGAATTTCAAATCCCCGAACTTGCGTATTATTATCGTTGTTCTTTTTTTCCCTTTTATATATAATTTTACTTGCCGAAAACGAACTTCTAATTAGTTCTTTTTCGTCTTTATTTAAATTTCCGAAATATTTGTAGTTTTACCACTTGAATTTCCAAATTAATTTAATTCCAACGCACCAAAACGTACTAAATAAACTCTTGTTTACCTATAACAAACTGATTTTTTAACACCACCTGCATAAAAAAATGAGTTTAAAAACTTTGAACTATAAAAAAAACATTTCAAAATTTAGAATTCGCATTTCCAATAAATTTGTTTCCAAATACTCGAATACCAAATATTTGGGTTTTCAAAAAAAAATCGATAAAAAAAAACAAAACTTAAAACTTCTCATGAACAATCGGTAGTGAGCTTCGAAAGACTGTAGGGATATATGGCCAAGACTGAGCACAGGTGTGAAAAACCAAAATGAATTTGAAAATTAAAAAAACCCACTTTAAAAAGCTATTTTTAATCTTCTTTTTTTTAGAAACGGAAAAACAAAAAGAATGACGTGCATCTAACTGGTAGTTAAACTAACCACATCAACATTTGGGAGCAGATCGACGGTGATGTTCACCCTTTAAAAGAGTTTGCCATCACGACTTATCTACCCACAAAGTAGTGATTTGGAAAGTATTTTAACTTCGGTCTATTGAAAACTAATCAACTGAAATGGTTCTTGCCTGTTAATTTTTCTTCCAGGACATTGTAGCTTATGATACTCACGAATTACCATTCCACAGTATCATGACTAACAAATGCCCTTGAATAAACACTAACCGCAAGCCTTTCCGGGTTTTATCCAACAGGTGCCATCCCTTCAACATCGCAAACAAATGCCTGCCGTGATTGACCAGAACACCGTGACTTACGCTGAAGAAAATGACTCTGTTGGATTAAAACTCAAAAAGCTACTAATGAAAGAGGTACCCGGGCCCCCATTGTCGGGCGCCATTTTTGTCATATAACTTTGGGACTCTAACGTCCCAGTGGCATATGACATTGGCAATGCTAAAAGCTGGAGATGCCAGACCAGAGTCGGTAGAGTTGCGGGGTTCACCAATGCCATAGCCACAAGTTACTGAGCAAAAAAAATAAAATCTGAAATAATATAAAAAAGAATTTCAAAAACTGTCGAGGGTGAATACAAAAACTATTCCTATTGTTTTTCCCATTTCATTAGGTTTACCTGTCTTTCATTTTGGTTTCACACAACATGGCCTCCATCTTGGCCGGCAGCCATGATGGTATTTGCTGCCTGACCTGCCCTCTCTCTACCATGGCAATCCGCGGTCAAAATTTATGGAAAGCCCCTAAATCGGTCCACTACAGTCTTCCTTAGCTCACTTACCTTTTATAAAATTTTATACCATGCTTTTTATTCAAGCATACTATTTAAATAAAAAAAACATGGCGGATTTTCATTTTAAAATTCAACAATCTTTGGCCAGCGTTAATTTACAATTTCTATTTTAATTTGGCAAAGCAAGCATAACAACAAAATGAAAAGATTTACTTTCAACTTAACAATTTTATTTTAATAAGGAAAATTGCAAATTTAGAAAGGGAAACTTAGATGTTTGACAATCTGGAGTAGGTTTAATTATAAAAGGTTTTAATTTTGGTTTACAATAAAAATTAACAAAAAAAAAACGAATCCGAATCGGAGCTTGTTTCAAGTGATTACAATTTTAAATTTTTAATACAAATTTATATAAAATGGAAATAAGTTTTTTTCCTCTTTGACGTTGAAGTTGCTAATCGTAGGGTGCCCAGCTGATGACTACTTCGGAGGGATTCCTTCGAGGTTTGCCTGTCCGTCTCTAAGTCCGGCGTAGATTTACCAGTGCGTTCGAATACAAAAAAAAATCAATAAAATATATATATTTTCGTGGTATCTTGTTTCTTTCTTTTTTTCTTATTTATTTTAGGGCAAACATTAATGATTTTCCTAAAGGGCAATTTGCCCGGAGATCTAACTTCCCTAGGCCTGAGCTCAACCCTACAGAACGGACGCGCACCTTTTACCTAAAAACTCAAAAGGGACTGGATCAACGGGTTAAACTATAAGGTGTACCAAAAAATGTTATCTCTGATTAGGATTTCTCTTTTTTTTTCCTTTTATTGTTCCTATCGAACTTAAATATATTTTATTTTTTTTTATATCTTTTCAGAGTTGGGTCCGGTCCATCTGGTCTCTGGGTCAAAGAGGGTAAATCAGTACTGAAACCTTTGATGGACGGGATACCTGTACACCCCAAGCTTGGTGGTGCAAGTGCTGCTGATGGCTGGAGCTCCCGCGTTGCGTCAGAGAGAGGTGGTTGCTTTTATTGACACTTTAAATTTTATTTCATGTATTTATGTTACGCTTTAATAAATATATTTTCTTCTTGATTTTCTTTCTTTATATTTCTTTTGGTTTTAATTTTTGGTTCGTTTTTCTTCTACTTTTTTTTTCAAGTTCTACATTTGTTTGAGTATGTTCTTTGTTTGTAAAATTCTATAAAATTCTTGTTTATAAAATTGTTCTTTAGCTCTGTGTTTTTTTTTTTTTTTTGTAAAAATTTTTTTCTTTTGTTTGTTTATTTATATGCACACGTCACAAACAGGGTTTTTTTCTTCAAAATTCTTATTTTATTCCGCGAGCCACTTGTTGACGGTCTTCAGGATTCAGGTAAAAAGGAAAGAACCTCCATCTCTTTTTCACATTTCCGCCCTTTTTCCCTGGCAGGTGGCCATCTTTTTCATCTGTCAGATGTTCCCTTGCAGTTTAGAGTTGCATTCTATCATATGCTTTCCTCTAAACTGCAGCGAGTTTAACCCTCTAAGGGCAAACATGACACTCTTTCATAATATCTGAAAATTCAACACTATTTTAAACATTATTTCACACTTTGCATATTTCTAGTTTATCTGGCATGTGATGAAAATCGATCGGTTTCAAATCGATCGTTTTTGAAATTTCAACCCTGAATATTTCGCATTATTTTTAATTTAAAAGCAATAAAAAGACGTAAATCGATATACCTGATACAACTAAAGCGGTTAAAAACAATTTCAAACCTCTTTGCCTTTTCTATTCATCATTTAATTTTTGATTTTTAACCAAATCGATCGAAATCAAAATCGATCGTTTTCCATCACATGCCAGTATATTTTTATTTCACTTATCACTTAGAAACTTTTAGCACTATTTTTACTTTAATGTTGCCTATTTATAAATTATTTAGCTTGTTTAGCTACCCTAATGTTGCCTATTTATAAATTATTTAGCTTGTTCCATTTTACGTTGCATGCTTGATAAAAAAAATTAAATTTAAATACTTTTTTTTTGTTTTTTTTTTGCCATCAAGTGTTATTTTTTTTGGTCTGTGCTTTGTTAAATTTCGATGCTATTGTTATTGTAACATAACGGGGTCGTGACTTCAATTGAATTTTAACAAAAAGAAATGATCACAGATTTAGGATATTAATGCCTATTTTAAGTAATTAATAATTTACAAAAAAAACTTATAGCCTTTACGATTTTTTCTCCTTTTTCATATTCCACTGCACTAATCACTATTTTCGTATCACACCCCGAGTTTTGATTAATTCTAAATTCTCGAGTATATACTACTAAAAAAAAAACACGGTCTACACGCCACTTTCATTTAAAAGGGATTTTTGCCACAAGTTGCAGAGGTCACCAGTACATGCAACAAACAATATTCACCGATACGGTAATATTTAACACCATTCGATGAAATTACCGCGCTCCAATACAAATTTTACCACCAGCACTTTGGGAAGATCTTTTCTTAACTAACGTTGCTCATGACAAGTAGTGATTCGTAAGCAAAAACTTTCTCTGACACCTAATTCAGTCCAGATTCTCACCAAAGTAACATGCCAATATCAAAGTTGTTGTTTTAATAGGAAGCAGGTGCCAATTCTACATGAATAATAAAAAGTTATGAGAATTTTGATTTAATATAGGATACACGATAAATACTCGTACACTCAAAAAAAAATAAGTTAGTAGAAAAATTAGGAAAACGTCTTGTATATCAAGTTTAATAGTTTTCAGCAAAAGTTTTAGTTATATTTTTTTTTAACTAATTTTGAACTAATGTTTTACTAATTCATTTTGCTAAAAAAATTGTGCCGATAACCGCAATTATAGCGTGGACGACAGACAACCAGATAGACAAAATGTACGTATATGTCGCAGCTTGTCTGGATGTAGTACAGACAACGGAAATGATAATTAAAAAAACAACTCTTCACAATTTCCATATTTAAATTTTCAGCAAATAAATTACCTAAGTTAAATTTCTATAGGAATTTTATTTTTTTTTTTTTGAGTGTATATAAAAGCTTTTGATTTAGTTATTCAAAATTACCTTTTACAATTGCCACCTTAAAAACTGCACACAGCCTCTCTAAAATAGAATTCTAGGTATTTTTTTAAAAATGTTAAAATCTTGGATTATCGGTTTTATATTAAATCCAAATATCCCTCTAAGTTCAAAGAAAATAATTTTGAACTTTTGTGCCTATAAGGGCAAAAATCTGCTTAAGTACAAATAAAAAGGAAATTTTTAATAAAACTAATTCTTAAAAATTTCGAAGATAAAATACTCACTTCGGAAAAATTCAAACGACGAGAAGGAAGAAATTTAATAAATTCCCTTAGGAATAATTCCTTAAATAAAATTGAATTATTCATATAATTTAATACAATTTATTTATATTTAATTTTTTTTTGTTTAAACTTTTACACATAATTTTCACTCGTATTAAATGAGACTGTGATTATGGGCTGCTTGATGTCAAAATGGCAGAGAATCATGGCTGTAGTCGGCAAGAAAGCTCGATCTTGCATGATTTAGCAAAATTGGCGGGCTAACGCAATTTTTCCAAAAAAAACGAATATAATGCGTAAGCGAATGTAAATAAAAGCGCATATCTTGGCCAAACGTAGCGCACTATTGCGTAGGGGTAGAATAAATGACAAATATGTGGCGTTGTAATGAATGTTAAGCTCGTGATCAATGTACACTCATAACAAAATATTAGTACCAGTCTGTAAAACGCATTAAAAGTTAATTGAAATAATTTTCCTGTTGCTTTGTCCTAAAATTTAGAATTTAAGCGACATTTTAGCAGAAATTTTTCAGTTATACTAGGTAAAGTTCCCTTGGAATTTAGCACAAGTTTCTGAGCTAATTTAAAAAGAATTATCCGTGTATTCAGTAGCGGGTAAAAGTTAGCATACGTAAATTTAACAGACCATGACTCACCCTCATTGAAAATTCTGCTGGCGCAAATACCGGTACACTCCTTCGTTATCCTAGCAGAATATTATACTATTCGTACGGGCTTTTGTTACGAGAGTATGGATTTGGGCAAAAATACGTATATAATATGTTAAAGTTCGAAATAATAACAACGGTTGCAAGCGCCTTTACAATTGACAGAAAAACTTAGAAATGAAGTAAAACTCGCTGAAATCGCATTGAAATTAAATATTACTTACCATTCCATTGTTATTTGTATCCAGGTAAAATTTAACGGAATGGAATGGATCCTCCTTAAAAAATTATGTTTTATAACTTCCCCGGCCAAACCCGTTGTTCTTTTTCATTTGCCTGAATTGTTTTGTAAACAAATGGTTTTTAATCAATTGTAATTAGTTTTTTTATACATTAGTATAATTTCATTACCATTAGTAATGATTTTTCTAATGAAAAATATTTAATTACCATTAAATGGTAATGAAATTTTTTTCATTGTCATTAGTATGAACTAATGGTAATGAAATTTCAATGGTAATGAAAAATTCCCATGTATGTGAAAAGCACAGCAAAAGCTATGTAAACAATTAATCAATCATTAGTGCTGTTTACGAAGCTATATATTTTTAGAAGCGGTAAAAGTAGCAGTGAGGAAGCAGTCAACGTTTTTACTGCTTCCACATTTTTGCTGGGAAGTAGCATATCAGGTTTGGTGTATATTTATTATATTAGCTGTACTTCCACTCTTACTTATCAACATTAAGTAAATAAATAAATAACCCAGCCAGCAATTTCGGAGCCCTCATAAATAAGATTTTTAAATGGCTCATAGAAATGATTATTGTTTTTTTGAAAACACTCTTTTTTTGGTAGAAAATATGAACCCTCAAAAAACAATCCAAAAAGTTGTCTCTACAATCTAAAAACTGCCTCAAAACGAGGGTTCATTTTTCGGACTAAAAGAAGATTCCAAAATTATTTAAATTTATGAAGAAAATTTCGATTTTATACGTTCTTTTTTCTGAGTCATTTCTGAGTACACAGGGGGCTCTTTAGATGGACCACTTTCATAGGAAAAAGTGGAAAAATGTTTATGTTTTTGGAGCTCATTTCTGAGTCATTAATGATCATCTTTGTTTGCTGGGAAATAAATAAATAAATAAATAAATTAAACATATGTTTTATGAAACCCGTTTTAATGAAACGTTTTCGTTAAGTATACACACAGGGAAAAAATTGTCAACCGAATTGTTAAACCTATTTTGGTTGCTACAACCAATAAATTTGGTTGGTGAAACCATATTGTAATGTGATTCCTAAATATTTTGAGTATTGCAGTTGTATAAACAGAATTTTGTTGTGAAAACCAATATTCGGTTGCACCAACCTATTTTAGTTGATGCACTGAAAATATTATTACAGTAACTGACTGTAGTTTATTTAAAAAGTTATCCGTACATTTATTTTTAAATGATTATACAGTTAAAATACAAAGAAATATATTTTTTAACTGTTTTTGTCGTTTATTTAAAAAATAAATTACATATAAATACGGATTTTCTGTTACAGTTAATATTTTCATTTGAAATGTTTTGTTAAAAAAAGAATTCCTTTTCGATTTCTAGGTCAGTTAAAAAAACGAAATAAACTAAATATCATTTATTCTTACGGATTTTGTATTTAAATTTTTGAAATTTAAAAAAACCAAATAAATGAAAAATCGTTATTTTTTAAAGGATTTTTTAGTTTATTTATTAACATTTAAAAATAAATGAAAAGTTCTTTTGATTTAAATGAAAAGTTAGTAGACCGGTTTTCAAGTGATTTTTCATTTATTTTAAATTACATTTTCAGTTAATTTAAACTACAAACTATTTTGAGTGTGTAACCGAACTTCAGTTGGAAAATGGGATATTTTTTCTCTGTATGTATGGAACTTTTAATAAATTAAAGAAAATTTTTCACAGCATTTTATAAAAATTTCCATTAGTTCAATGAAAAGTTTCAATTGACGAGTTTCAGTGAAACTGCATTGGTTTTATGCAAAAATTCATTAATATCAGGCATATAATCTGTTCGCGTATTGCTGAAGGTTCAGAATAAATTATTGGGTTCTGGCCCACAATCGTTTGTTCTAAAAAAGGTAGTCACAAAATTGTCAGTGGAACAACAAGCGGGCAAAAATGGGTTAATAGGTGGTTAATAACAAATGTTTCGATATATATAGCAACTCTATTGGTTATTTGTGACGTATGAGTAATAAACAAAATTTGAATTTTTTTTCTGTGTGGTTACTATTAACTGATAATGGGTTATATAATCTACACACAGAGAACTTTGCTGGACCAGTTCTAATGGAATTTTTTTAGTAAAATAATAAAGTTTTCTTCACAAGGTAAATCGACAATTTTCTTAGATGAAAAATCTTTATATAATTTATGAATCTAGTTTTAATGAAACTTTTTCATTTAGTGTATGAAACTTTTAATAAATAAAATTAATATGTTCATAACATTTTATGAAAAATTTCATTAATTCAAAAAAAGTTTCATTGGACGAGGCCCAGAGAAAAATTATCGGTTTTATGCAAAAATTTATTAATATCATTCAGATAATTCTCTCAGTTAATTAATTGATTGTTTTCCTACACTATACATATTCATATAAACAAACAAAATTTAATGCAATTGAATAAGACCAAAACTCCGATAAAATTGGATGAAATTATATAAATTCAAATATCTTTTTTATTCGTTTATATAAATACAATCTGATTAATCCATTTTCCGTATCAAATTTTATATAATTTAGTATGATGCCAAATAAAAAAAATATGCTACCGAATAAATTTTTTTGCACGGGTTAGGTTTTGGAATCTAAATTATATAAAGTTTTATCTAAAATGACTTAGAAAATATTTTTGATAATTTATCATACAAAGTTATATGTAAAACAATTTATAAATTTTTTTGATTAAGGTTTATATTAAATTATATCTAATTTTCGATTTGGGTTTATATGTGATTATGTATTGGGTTATATCTTATTGTATATTAAACCTGAATTTATGGGATCAACCGTATCTGATTATATATAGTTATGTGTATCATTAACATTAACACATTTTTTGGTATATGATGTATATGCAATTGTATAATATTAGATTAAATTGTATCTAAAATAATACAATCTGATATAATTTTATAGACCCATTTTGCGGATCAGATTATATGAACACTTATATGATTATTTTATATTCTTATATATAAAATATATAAACTTCTTTACTCGGGATGACATAATTCTAATATATAATATATAATTATATAATACTTTTTCTTTGAAGGCTAAGAGTATAATAAACTTATTTACAAAAAGTATAAAGTTATTTTTGCATTATCAATTTTTATATAGTCTTTTAAAAATGTGTACCCTGTAGTCTTGTAGTGAAACAGTTAAAGGAAAAATCACTATGACCATTATCGCCAATTGTGTTCAACAAAAATGTAATTCTTCAATAAATTTTTCGTATTACTCATATGCCTAGTACCACGTTTCTGTTTCACTTAAATTAAAGGACAAAAGTGCCAGAGATAATCGAAAGAAACTTAGTGTCCTCAAATGAGCGTTAATGAGTTAAACGCAAAATGCACATATTTTGCTCGCTCGTTGTGAACACGTCATACAACCGTTGAATATTGAAAATATTGGCAACCAAAGTTAAAATTTTGACACAATATAAATTTCAGATTTGTTTTAATTTTTAATACTTTTTTTTGGATAAATTCACACGCTATCCATCTCTTTCCATGCGTATCTACTATTTTCCAGTATTGGGGATATGAAAAGTTATTTTCAAAAGAGAATTTA
The DNA here is from genome assembly GCA_949987735.1 of Leucophora obtusa. Classification (NCBI taxonomy): domain Eukaryota; kingdom Metazoa; phylum Arthropoda; class Insecta; order Diptera; family Anthomyiidae; genus Leucophora; species Leucophora obtusa. Next base: position 267,209,448 of record OX465295.1, on the reverse strand, counting down.
TAAAAATTTTACAACTCATGTGCCCAATACTGGATAATCAACATGAGAATTACCCTTATAGTATATTAAGACTGGGCAAAAACTAGTAGTTTTTGGTAACTTTTAGGTTTTGAGCCGAAAACTATAAAATTAATTTAGTTTTTCCATACAATTTTCATACAAACTGAAAACCAGATACTACCTGGTTTTTGCCAAAAACCAAGTAAAAATATCTGAAATTTTTATTTTTGATACACCCGATTTCTTTTATAACTAATTTTCGATACACCCTGTTAGAACGAATATAGAATTAAAGCAAGTGTTAAAAATATATTTTTTAATTTTTTTTTAAATATTTCAGTTTTAGTTTAAAATTATGTGTTGTTATACATTTTTAAATGTGTTAATAATTTTTTTAATTTAATTTAACATTAAGGGGTAGTAATATTTCAATAAAAGGTACGGATATTTTAGGGTTTAAGAAACCGGAATAAATTTTAGAATATTTTAGTTTTTATAAATTATATGTATACAATTGACTAATTTTTAGAGCAGGAATGAAGTTTTGTATTTTCTCATCAACATATAAATCAAGAATTTAAAAGTTCTTTTTTTATATTCTTAAATAAGTTTCGAAAACTATGCTATCAAAAAAGGACAAAAACTGATTTTTAGATTTATTATTTGGCGACTGGATAACATTTTTCTGCTATTTTTTTAATTACTTTTGTGGCCAAAATGTTAAACTAGGGTTCTACGCTAAAATCAAAAAATTTTTGCACGACTTATTTTTTTGAAACTTTTTTTAATTTGAAAAATGTTAGTTATGACTAATTTAGATTTATTTTTTAATATATTGTCATTTCCTATAGCGCCTAAACTACTTAACTGATAAAAAAAAATAACGTGGAACAAATGTTGTTCCTATATTTTTGTATTTTTATTTATACTAGTCAAACAGCCTCCGCCGAAAATCTCAAAAATAAAAAACTTATAAAAAATTGTTCCCTAAAAAAATAATTAAAATGTGATTTTCGAGTTCAGCACATTAATATATATAAGAAAAAATAGTAGGTCTTAGTGCGCAGGAAAACTACTCTAATTGAGCATTTTAAGAGCAGTTTACGAAAATTGTTATCCTTTGTTGTACCCAGGTCGATTTTGCAACGAAGCAATCGTTTTGGAAGGCTTTGAAACCACCGGCCAAGGATAAATGTGGTGAATTGTTGTCATTGCTTTGTTATCATCCGTCGAACTCGATTTTGACTTTAACACTAATTAAGGCACGTAATTTAAAAGCTAAAGACATAAATGGAAAATCAGGTGAGCGAAAGGTTTTAAACACACTACTTCATATCCAAGGAATGTTTTATTATCCAAATTTGAACTATTATCATCCTTATTTTTTAAATTTTATTAACATTTTCTTGATATGCACTGATCTAGATTTAAATATGTGAAAAATCATATTTTTTTAAAAAATAATTATAACAACTTATTGACTAGAATTTATCGTCACCAAAAATCCATAAAGCCGTAACAGCAGTGCAAAACTGAGTCACATATTTCATCAGAGGGCAGATTTTTACAGTCATGATCTAGTCTTTTCTACCAAAATTATACTTGTATTTACTGTTTGAAAGCCGTTTAACCAAAACACCGTTCCCGCTATAACATTTTGTTTTTCTGTGTACCGGTTAACACAACAAACCCAAATTTCGGTTAAATTTTCGGAAACTACATAGTAGTGTAACTCTCATATCTTCATAAAACTAGAATATATTTGAGATGTTTAAGAACCTAGTCTCTTGACTAGGTACGAAATCTTATCACAAATAGTTTGAAACCATGAATTGACAAAAAATGGTGCACAAAAAGGATTCACGAAGTATGACAATTTCAAGTTTTTTTTAATAAAGCAAAATTCATTTTAATTCTTATTTGAAACTGCCATATCTCTTCAATGCGTTCCACAGTTTTTCGAAATGGGAAAATTTTAAAGACTTTTTTATGTATCTATCTAGTCAAAAAGAACCTAGCAAAAATATACATTACCAAGTAATTAAGCGACTAAGTTGCACTTCATTAAGAAAACAGGCATTACCAAGTAACGAAGTGAGTAAATATCACACAAAGCCACTAGTTACCACGCTATTCACCCGCTTAATTACTTTTGGCCGCGACATCTCAGAATTCGTGAACGGTCATTAACCTCTCGCTTACAAAAAAGTCTGAACAGTGAGTTACCGGAATGGTTACTTCTACCGAAAGCATAAGTGGTTATCCAAAAGTCAGGCAATAAGTGGTTACTCAGAAATTAGGGAATAAGTGATTACATATAGGTAAAAATTAAATAATTTTTAATGTTGATAAAGACTGGTGGAGAAATATGGCATTTTTGTAGGAACCACTAATTCTTTAGATTTTTGCAAAATAACTTTTTACCTCCGAAAGTTTTGTATTTAGTTGCAAACATTTTCAAAACACATTAATAAATATAATATTAACATAAAAAAGCACTTAATCGGCACTTATTTAATCAATTACAAGTAAGTGTATTGTAGGTATATATTTTTACTTCTATAACTCATTATCAATAAGTTATTATTTTGTATTTTAAAGTAATGCAAAAGATAATTGTCATTTATTACTAGGTAATGTATAGGGTAATGACCGGTCATTACTATGGTTTTGCTGGGATACAAATGGTTTAACTAGTTACCTGACTCGCTCAATTACTTAGATTTGCGATGTTCCAAAATTCATGTGTGATAATTATCCTCTCGTTTACACATAAGTGAGAATAATAAGTTATATATATATATTTATTCCCGTCGTTCCAAGCTGGAGCATAGGGCCATAATAAGTTACCAGTATTTTTACTCATAGTGGGAGAATAAGTGGTTACTCTGACATTGTGAAATAATTAGTTTCTAAAACTGGATGTCGATATATGCTTAACTCCTTGAAAACTTGTTAAAATAAATAAGAACATATAAAAAAAACTTTAGTCTTTTTTTAGGGACCCTATAAAATCCTTAGATTTTTGCAAAATAAGCTTTTACCTTTGAAAATTTTCTATTTAGTTGTAAAAATTTTCGAAACAAATTATTCAATATAATATTTAAGTCGGTACTTATTTAATCAATCACTAGTAAGTGATTATTTTGATGAAGCAATGACCTATCATTACTTGGTAATCTATACGATCAATACCATGTTTCTGCTGGGCAGTGTTGCCAAAACTTATTCAGGAAAAAATGCTAGATTTTTTTCATAAAAATGCTAAAAATGCTAAAAACTAAAAAAAATATGCTAAAAAAATATGCTAAAAACATTTTATAAAAAAATGTTTCAATTTGGTAAAAAAAATAAGAAAAAAGTATTTTAGTGACTTTTTACAATTAAACTGAAAATAAGTCATCTATAGTCGTGAATTCATTTCTTTTTATTTGGGATTTTTTTTTTGTACTGTAGCGTCAAAATTTTTAATTGCGAATATCGTGAATACGAGCGCTAACTTTGAAAAACTGATATCACGATTGAATTCAGCGTACTAGCAAAGTGTAATTAATGTGTACGTATAAAAATAGTTTCTAGCACTTACTCTAAAAGTAAAAATAATGTGGCATGTGATGGAAGACGATCGATTTTGATTTCGTTCGATTGGGTTGAAAATCAAAAATTAAATAATGGATAGAAAAGGCAAAGAAGTTTGAAATTCTTTTAAACCACTTTAGTTGTATCAGATATATCGATTTACGCCTTCTTATCTCTTTTAAATTAAAAATAATACGAAATATTCAGGATTGAAATTTCAAAATCGATCGATTTGAAACCGTTCGATTTTTATCACATGCCAGAATATTTCTTTTTCATATTCAGTTACATTTAAACATAAATTGTAAAATAAGAGATAATTATTCAAAAACGAGGGTTAGAATAAACTGTGATTTTGAATTATATATTTCAAAATAAATAATAAAATTTGGTGTTATTTTTAACTATATAATGTAGAGAATATAAAAAACAACACAAAGAAAACTTAAAATTTATTTCAAATTGTTTAAAAAAAAAAATAATTAAAAGTACCATGGAAAAAGGTTGATTTAATACTGTTCTTGCGTTTTTATATCAGAAACCACATCAATAATATTTTTTTATAGCAAAAATTCAATAAATGATTTAAAATAATGCTAAATCTAGCACTAAATATGCTAAATTGGCACCACTGCTGCTGGGTAAGTATGGGAGTTAAAAGCACTTTATTTCCACTATCCAACAAAACTATTATCAAAAAATCTTGAACCTAAAATACCAATAACGATTTAAAATACCACTAACGAAAAAACCTAAAATACCACTAACCTTAAAATATCCCAATGTAATTTTTTAAAATACCGTTAACCTCTAAAATACCATAACGACATAATTTAAAATATCGTTAACCTTAAGATATCCTTAATAACTCAAACGTTTTTTTTCTCTCAAAAAGATAATACATTAAATATTGACTTGAAGCTTTTATTGGGCAGCTATTAGTGTTGTTTACACATAAGGTTTAAAAAATTTAAGGTCCGTAGAATTGTAAAAATTTCAAAAAGGACTATTATTAACTTTGAAATTCCACTAACGCAATAAATACCGTTAACTTTAAAAGAAGCAAAATGATATAGATCAAAGAGCATTAAGCCTAAAATAACTTTACGAAATAACTTAAAAAACCTTAACGAAATAACGTTATCAATTATCACTAACTTTATGAAACGGTTGCCAACCTTGTATTATTGCAACTGAAAATTATGATTTACGGCGGTGTTCTGAGTTCCGAATCCACATAAAAAAATTCTAAAGTGAAACATTCCGAATTTTTTTGCTGTTCGGTGATTCACATCCCAATTATTTTTTTCGTTTTATTTCGTGTAGAAAAAGCTTGATGAAAATGAAACGAATATTTATTTTTTAACAAAAATTATTATATAATAATTTATTGAATGTTTTTTTAGTCTGACTCGAGATCATAAATTAATATCACTTTCTGTTTAAATTTTTTTTTCAATTTTATTTTGAAATTAGTTTATTAATATTAAAATTTGGTAGAAATATCAAATTTTCGAAAGTTTTTCCGTGTGATTTAGCAAATCCACTCTAACTAAAAAGTTTCGGAACTCAGAACAGAGGTGTTAAAGTGGATTTTGCTCTATTCAAAAATTTAAATCATGATATATGCCAAACCCTTAGTCCGGTTTTATTGAAAATAAGTCTATTTAATTGTCAGAATTAAGTGCTTTTATATCCCTTAACCTACAGCAAAAATAAAAACGTCGCATCTCTTAACTCAGAACTACGATTTTTTCATTTTAAAACTAGTGCTATACGAAAGTGGGAATAAGGCGTTTTAAAGTATTGCGACCAGGGACCAAAAATAACAGTTATTTTTTAATTTTGAACCCTTTCACGACCAATGGTTGATATATCTCCCATTTTTAATTTTTGTTATATTTTTCACATATTCCAACCGATTTCTTTGAAACTGCTTTGCATTAATAGATGAGAGTTGTTGCTTTCAGACTATACCAAATAATTGGCCCCATGTTTTCTTAGCGCCTAATTAATTGACCCCAACATCTGAAAAATAAGTTTTTGTGTTCATCTTTTTTGGATGTAATTTTTTCAGATGTTATTTGTTTTGCAGGACCAAAATTTCGGTATAGCATGGACCTGTGCTTCCTGTTTTCAGAAATACCAAACTATTGGGAATAGGTTTGTTTTCTTGCCTACAGGGCGCAAATTAAGCATGGGACATATATGTCCCATTTGTCGTCAAAGGTAAACAAAGAAGAAGTTTTATAGTTTTATTTTTTTCATTAAATTAGACAAAAAAATAATAAAATTAAATGAACTATTCACTCAACCAAACATAAAAAATATAAAAAAGAAAAAGATATTAGTTTTAAGTATACATATCGTCGTCGATAGGCGTAACAACAAAAAAATTCAAAATTGAGTTTTTGACTAAATACATGACCCTACAAAAATTTAAATTTATATACAGAAATAAATCAATAGTCAAGAGAAGAAATATATGCTTTAATTTCAAAATATAATTAATTCTACAATGTTTTTTTGCATCTCCTCTAAAAAATATAAAAAGTGTTGTTATGCCCTTTTGCAATTTACGTGACGATATATCGATTGATTTTTATTGGTTTTACTCATTGCTCTTCCAAATGACGAATTGTAATTGTTCAAAATTGGTTGAACTTTATATGCTCGATCATATGATGGATCGTGACGTCTTGGTTGCTGATCATTGTTTGTGAAATCCGAATTTCTTCAAATCGTGGCCGAACCACAACATTTGATACAGGAAGCACAGAGTATATTGGTGATGTTAATTGGTAGCTTTCATAATTTTCACATGCGCTAAGCAGTTCCATAACTTTATCATCTGCTGCATAAAATAGACGTTGATTAGTCCTTTTCTTCTTGCATTTACATATTACACCGTGCAACATTTTCAAATTTTGCTCTCACCCATGGAGGAATCGATGTATATATGTGAAGGTAGACACCATTTATACACTCAAAAAAATAAGTTAGTAGAAAAATTAGTAAAACGTCTTGTATATCAAGTGTACTAGTTTTCAGCAATTTTTTTGCTGAAATTCCGTTTTCAGCAAAAATTTTAGTTATATTTTTTTAGCACTAAACTAATTTTGAACTAATGTTTTACTAATTTATTTTGCTACAAAAATTGTGCTGATAACCGCATTCATAGCGTGGACGACAACCAGATAGACAAGATGTAGATGTCGCAGCTGGTCTGGAAACGGAAATGACAAAAAAAGAAAAACAACTCTACACATATTCTATATTTAAATTTTCAGCAAATAAATTAACTAAAGTAACTAAAGCTCGCTGATTTTCAGCAAACCTTTTGCTGAAATTACCAACTTTTTTGCAAGCACGCTCCTGACTAAAAATTTGCTGACACAGCAACATTTTTTGCTGACTTTACTAACTTTTTTTTTTTGAGTGTAGATGAACTGCATACCCATCACGTCATATGTCCTTTTTAAAGGGCTTCGAAATACTAATGCATACTAAAATGGCAATATTTTTTCACTTCTCTCCAAAATGGGCATCAAATAAGAAAGGATAATCTCCCCAGTTCAGTGATAATGTAAATTTTGACAAAAAATGACGAAGAAAATATTTTTAGAAAATTTTCAGTAGAAAAAAAAGAAAAGCTATTATTAAAATGTAGAAATTCTCCTCTTTTATTTGATCCCCATATCAGCATCATGGAATGTACAAAATATCCTTAAAAAAGGGTTTGGCAAACACCATGCGTTGAAAATTTAAAGTCCTTTTATAAGGACTACTGAGATGATCATGAAAAACTGAGTACCTACGCAGTTTTACTAAACGTGGTTTCCTCTTTCATTTGTTAATCGATTTTTCCAAATAAGCAAAATTATTTTGAAAAAACGTTAGAACACTCGACTTTAAGCACAAAACGCGATATTCAAATTACTTCACATGATAAGAAAAACAAAAAAGTAATTAATAATCGACACTCTGTGTAAAAATTTACAACAACAACAAAACCAAAAATGCAAATATTTCTGCAAAAATTAAAACAAAACACACCTTACTCGCTACGAGCAGAGTAAGTTAGTTGTTCACAAATTTTTACCGTTGACGACCAATGGGATTATATGTCCCATGGATTTTTTCGATCAAGGAGTTGAAAAAAAATATTTTTGACGACACTTTTGTTTAGAAATGTTGGGTCAATTATCACGAATCCGCAAAAAATTTGCAAATTTTCCAGCAGTTTATGTTCGGTCGAGAAAGGGTTAAACAAAAGGAGCAGAAAAAATACATTGTTGGATATATTCATTGAGAATTATATATATGTATGTTTATTAACTACTATATTTATGTTTAAAGTGAGCTTCCAATTATTTTATTTGTATCGTTATAATAAATATGTCTCTAGGCAAACACTGTAATTAGGGAATGCAAAATCCCGCACTTTTTGATTTCCCGGGAAAGCGGGAAATTTATCTTGAATTCCCGGGATCCCGGGATCCCGGGATCCCGCAAGGGAAATAAAGTAGAAAATATTTTATAATAATTTAAAAATTTTTATAAATAAAATATCTTAAAGATCTCAAATTTTCATGATTGTAAAAAACGGCGGGTGGTTTTTCTTGGAATTTTCGTAGCGAGAAAGAATTAATTTTATATTAGAAATTATGTATATAAGTCTAATTATATATTTTTAAAAATTTAATAAACTAAAACTAATTTTTAGACAAAAAAGCTTGTCCGTCAAAAAAATAAACAAAAAAATTAAGATAGAAAATAATTAGAAATTTATTAATTCAGTTCGAGGCCAATTTCCTGATGAAGAAAAATAGCAGTTTTTGAAAAAAAGTACACTCATAGAAATAAATCTGTATAAATAGCCGAAAAAATTACTAAAAATTAGTTAAAAATGATGCTGCAGAAAAAACTGCTAAAATTAGCAAATTTTTTTACTAAATAATAGTACAATGAGAACAGCAAAATTAAAACTGTTAAATTTACAGAATTTTAGTAATATTTAGGCTAACTTTTAGTTAATTGAAAATAGCAAATTGTACTGTAAAATCTTCAGAAAATTTTGCAGATTTTGGAAAAATTTTTAAAAATTATGGGAACAAATTTTAACTTGCAAATTTTTAAAAATCAATGGACAAATTTGTCTTTAATTCTGTACAGAATAAGTGCGATTCCAAATTTTTTATACAAACACTATTTGAGTTGTTTTAAGAGGAATTGAAAGGAACTTAAAAAGTTTGATCAAGTACACAAATTAATCAGTGTGTTTGTTAAGTCGAAAATCTTAATAATTTTACTCAATCATTGTTTTGGTTTCTCTTTCAATTTTTCCAGTTGTGGTAAAAGTAACAAATTGTAGTAAACGAACAAGCCTAATGTAAAATGTTTACAATTTTCAAAACGTTGGAAAATTTTGCATAAGAAAATTAAAAATAATTAACTTTATTATTTTAAATTGCATTTTTTGAAATCCCGGGATTCCCGGTCTAAATTCCCGGGAATGCGGGAACTGAAAAATGCTTAATTTCCCGGGAATCCCGGGACGGGAAATCCCGGGATGCATTCCCTAACTGTAATGTTTGTATGTGAGTCATATTTTCGCACTTAAAAAGAAATATGTTTGCAATTTAATTTTATCATTATTATTTTTGTGGAATGCAAATATAATAATGGTAAGCTATATATATCTGCCTGGAAATATTTATATATTTTCGGGTAGATACATTTTATATGATCCAAACACATATATATTTTCAGGCAAAGATATTATATTTGGAGGCAAACATATTAAGAATATTATTTCTAGACCTAGAAAAATAATATCAAAAAGTTTCATCAATATCCGCTCAGGGATATCTACACTCAAAAATATAAGTTAGTAGAAAAATTAGTAAAACGTCTTGTATATCAAGTGTACTAGTTTTCAGCAATTTTTTTGCTGAAATTCCGTTTTCAGCAAATATTTTAGTTATATTTTTTTAGCACTAAACTAATTTTGAACTAATATTTTACTAATTTATTTTGCTACAAAAATTGTGCTGATAACCGCATTCATAGCGTGGACTACAACCAGATAGACAATATGTAGATGTCACAGCTTGTCTGGAAACGGAAATGACAAAAAAAGAAAAATAACTCTACACAATTTCTATATTTGAATTTTCAGCAAATAAATTAACTAAAGTAAAATTTCTCTACAAATTTTTTGAGTTTTTTTCGTCTACTAATATTCAGCAAAAAGTTTAGTGATTTTAGCAAGAATTTTTTTAATTTGCAATCGACTAAGTGTTAGCAAAACTTTCGCTGAGATTACTCTTTTTTGTGGTAAAAATCAGCTCGCTGATTTTCAGCAAACACTTTTGCTGAAATTACCAACTTTTTTGCAAGCACGCTCCTGACTAAAAATTTGCTAACACAGCAACATTTTTTGCTGACTTTACTAACTTTTTTTTTTGAGTGTATTATAATAATATATTTAAAAAAAATTAAAATCTACTAAAAGTTGACTTCTGACCTCACACAGGGGCAATTTAATGTACCCGAGTAAAAAAAATTATATATAATCATATGTGGCATATATTACAATATATAATTATACATGTCGTTATGTATATCCATATATAATTATATATGACGTGTTTAGGGTTTGCCTAAATAAAAACACGGTTCTTTGTTGGTTTTAATTTAAAATTTAGCTTTAAGTTTTATTACAATATTTATTTTAGTTTTAAGATTAAGTTTAATTTTGTTGTAATTTGTGTTTTGTAATTATTTGTAGTTATTGTAATGTCCCGGTGAAAAATATTCATATACGCTCAAACATGTTCATATATGGTTTATGTATGGACACATATCAACAAATATGGATTTTTTATGAACATATATGGATTTTATATGAACATATATGGAAGTATATGTGATTCCATATATAGAAAAAATTTCATATACAGACATATATGGAAGCATCTGTTATTTCATATATGGAAATGGCACTCATATATGGACAAATATGAAAGTATATGTTATTCAATTTATGCAAAAGGGACTTGTATATGAACATATTTCGAAGAATACATTTTTCCATATATGTAAAAGGAACTCATATTTGGATAAATATGGAATTATATTTAATGCCATGAATACAAAAAGGAACATATGTAGCGCCTAATTTGAATGTCATACATAAATTTATATCTATCGTACAACCTTATAATAAAGGACAGCAACGTTCGCATGTATTCGCATATATGTATTTAATAAATGTTTATGTTCATATATGTCCATATATGAACATATACTTAGGTGTTACCTCATTTTTCGGATCCATACATATATGGTTGAACCATAAATGTTCATATATGGACATTTTTCACCGGGGTACCACTGTTCACTGTTTTTGCTTGTTTTGTGTTCGATTGTTAAAGTTAGAGTGTTTTTAAAATAATTTGGTTTACGTATTGATGCTTAAGAATGCATCAATACGCATTATTTTACGCAACAATAACAATATGTAAAAACAAATTCAGCTAAACCGTTGATTACAGTGCAGTTGATTAGTTTAGTGGCGCACTAATGGGCATTAGTTTAGGGCCATCTCTAAACATGACGTTTTTTCACAAAATTTTTCCTTATATGCCATATATAATTTCATCTAATTAGATATCGGCCTTCATAATATTAGATATGGCATATATAATTATATATTACATAACATGGTTGATCTTATTGCATATATAGTTATATATAGGACTATATCTTAATATATCCCAGCAAAATATTGGTAACGACACCTCATTACTATCTGCATTACCAAAAATGATATATCATTACCGTTTGCATAATATAAAATAATGAATTCCTAATAACGGCCTATTGTATTCATTGTTTCTAAATATAAAATAATGACTTACTCGTATTAGTTGAAATAAGTACTTTTTACACAGTTAAATTTTTTTATTATATGTAAATATGTTTTATGTTTAAATTTTTATGACGAGTCCTAAAATCACGCACTACACCTTTTGCAACTGTAATTCAGAAAATATCAATTGAAATTCAGAATTTCCATTTGAAATTCAGAAAATATCAATTGAAATTCAGAATTTCCATTTGAAATTCAGAAAACATCAATTGAAATTCAGACGTTCCATTTGAAATTCAGAAAACATCAATTGAAATTCAGATTTTCCATTTGAAATTCAGAAAATATCATTTGAAATTCAGAAAATATCAATTGAAATTCAGAAAATATCATTTGAAATTCAGAAAATATCATTTGAAATTCAGAAAATATCAATTGAAATTCAGAAATCGTCATTTGAAATTCAGAAAATATCAATTGAAATTCAGAAACCGTCATTTGAAATTCAGAAAATATCAATTGAAATTCAGAAATAATCATTTGAAATTCAGAAAATGTCAATTGAAATTCAGAAAATATCATTTGAAATTCAGAAAATATCATTTGAAATTCAGAAAATGTCATTTGAAATTCAGAAAATATCAATTGATATTCAGAAAACATCAATTGAAATTCAGAAAATGTCAATTGAAATTCTATTAATATATTCTGAATTTCAAATGACGATTTCTGAATTTCAATTGATATTTTCTGAATTTCAATTGATGTTTTCTGAATTTCAATTGATATTTTCTGAATTTCAAATGATATTTTCTGAATTTCAAATGATATTTTCTGAATTTCAATTGACATTTTCTGAATTTCAAATGATATTTTCTAAATTTCAATTGATATTTTCTGAATTTCAAATGACGATTTCTGAATTTCAATTGATATTTTCTGAATTTCAGTTGCTATTTTCTGAATTTCAATTGATGTTTTCTGAATAATAATTGATATTTTCTGAATTTCAAATGATATTTTCTGAATTTCAAATGATATTTTCTGAATTTCAATTGATATTTTCTGAATTTCAAATGATATTTTCTGAATTTCAATTGATATTTTCTGAATTTCAAATGGAAAATCTGAATTTCAATTGATGTTTTCTGAATTTCAAATGGAAATTCTGAATTTCAATTGATGTTTTCTGAATTTCAAATGGAAATTCTGAATTTCAATTGATATTTTCTGAATTTCAATTGATAAATTCTGAATTACAATTGCAAAAGGTGTAGAAAAAGTTAAATTTTTGTGAATGTATTTCTTTAAACTAATAGTATTTGTGTAACTCCTTATTTTTAAGAATGAAGTAAGCAATCGGATAACCACTTATAATTCAACTTTTTGTAAGCATGTGTGTAACCACTTATTATTCAAAATCTCATAACTACTTATTTCTCATTTTTTCGTAAGCGAGCGGGTAAGCGTGACTACTTATAAAAACGACCACGCCAAACAAAAATAATGAGTTTAGACGCCAAAAAATAAGTTGTGCGGGGTTATGAATTTCTATTATATAACCACTTATTTGGTAATGAAAGATTTTGCTGGGATATGGTGGCATTTTAGCAATATATAATTATACATGGTATCATTTAAACAATATATTATCATATATGGTACCATTTAAACCATATATTATTATATATGGTGCCATTTAAACAATATATGGCCATATATGGTACCTCATGATCAAAATTTTTAATACAGTTCCAGATATGATAATATATGATACTATATATAGTGCCATATATATTTATATATGGTGTTATTTAAGTTATATATTACTATATATGGTGCCATTTAAACCATATATTATCATATATGGTGCCATTTCAACAATATATGCTCATATATGGGACCTCATGAACAACATTTTTAATACAGTTTCAGATATAATAATATATGCTACTATATATGGTGCAATATATATTGATATATGGTATCATATGTATTGATATTTAAACCATAGATTATGATATATGGTGCCATTTCAACAACATTTTTAATACAGTTCCAGATATGATAATATATGCTACCATATATAGTACAATATACTTTGATATATCGTATCATTTAAACAACCCGAATAAAAATAGTTATATATAGTCATATATGTGATTAAGTTATATCTGTATAAATATACAGTTTCATCCGAAGAATGGCCCGATATATTTTTATCAATTGTTTATCAATTTTTATCTAATTGTATCAGTTTAGATCAGACCTGATTAAATTATGTGTTAATCAGATGAAATTGTATCCGATTTTTGACTTGATGCAATTTTATCGGTTTATATGTAACGGTGTCAGGTTTGATCGTAATTGGTTCAATTTTATATAAATAAAATATAATTGTATCCGACATTTACCTTATACAATTGTATTAAAGTTTTAAACTGATATCAGGTCAAAATTGGGATATAACCAGTGTTGCCACCAGTAAAACAAAAAATTACACAGCTGTAGGTCAAAAATTATCCAAAACCGTATGAAATTACACAAAAAATATATTTTTCATATTATTTCAAAATAAACTCTCCTGGGCAGAGTGGAGAAGAATACAAATATTTTGGGAGGAATTTCGCCATTTCGTACCGACTGATATGAAATTTCACACTGTAAGTTTTGGATGGCCGAAACTGCGTTAGCTATGCCATCACTCCAAAGTTTTGCTATTTTTATATTACAAATCGATTTTTGCATTATCATCTACAAAGTGCAAACGTTATTTGCATTTTAAAACTTAAATTTACCATCTTTGCTATAACCTGGTCCCTGTTTTTGCCTTCTGCAAATCCAGGCCAATTTCTCTGAAAATATTATAACATATTATTCTATTAACTAAAGGAAATTTCAATGCAATATCGTTTTCAGGATTAAAATAGCGTACTTTTAAATTTGAATATTAAAAAAATGGTATTTTATCCATATTAAAAGATTCTTTCAGAACAAAGTATTTATGTTTTTCAGAAAGGCTACTTCATTTAAATGCATTGCGTGCAAAAATATTACTTACTTGCTAATTATTCTCTCCCATACTCCTCAAAATTTAACCGTTTCTATTTAAATTAAACCAATTTTTTTCTGAGTGCAAAGCTGGAATTTAAAAAAAAAGCTGGAGTAGATCCTCCAAGGCGTCCGTAATGTGATGGCATAAGCCCTGTCGGCAAGGCAGGGAAATTTTTAAAAATTCCGTATTTGTAAAAATGTTCCTGTTTCCTTTAAGTTTTATGTTAATTGTAGCATAAAAATCACTCTGTCGCTGAATTTTTAAACGTTCTTGCAAACCAAGAGAACTTTTAAAAGGCTTGACAATTATTTTCGCAAAATATAAACAAAAGGCGGTGCTTTAAAGAAAACAAAAAAAAATACATAGCACTATTTTTGATTTCTTCTAAATTGGGTTGAGTAATTCAAAAGTAATTCACCAGAAAATGAAGATTTGTGGTGAATGTTTCACTGACAAACTCGTTTCGTCTAAATATCGACTAATTTTGATTAATTTATTAAAAAGCTCCGGGACTTTTAAAAATTTACGGAATTTTCTATAAAAAATGAAATTACACAAAAAATACACAAAAATGTCATTATTCAAAAATTATCCAACGAATGTGTAAACAGTCCCGTTTTTGAATAATTATTCAAAAAATGGCAACACTGGATATAACTATATAATTTTGTATACAAATTAATATATTTTGACCTAAACTGATACCATGTGATATAAACCAATAAAATTGTATCAGGTCAAAAATCAGATACAATTTCATGTGGTTAACACATAATTTAATCAGGTCAGATCTAAACTGATACAATTAGATAAAAACTGATAAACAACTGATACAATTTTATCGGGCCATTTTTCGGATCAAATGGTACATGGATGACTCTAAGTTATATATTACCATATAAAGCTCCATATTGGTGCCATTTAAACAGTATATTGTCATATATGGTGCCATTTAAACAATATATGGTCATATATGGTAACTCAACTACAATATTAACTGTATTTCAGAAGCTATTAATTGCATTTCAGAAATTTTAAATGTATTTCAGAAATTATGGAATGTATTTCAGAAATTATTAATTGTATTTCAGAAATAATCAAATCTATTTCAAAACTTGTTGATTGTTTATCATAGTTAATAGAGAAAAATTTCTAAATTACATTTCATAATTTCTGAAATACAATTGATAATTTCTTAAATACAGTTTGATAATTTCTGAAATACAGTTGTGAATTTCGGAAATACAATTAATAATTTCTGAAACACAATTGATAAAACTGAACTTCAATTGACTAGTTCTGAAATACAATTCATAAATCTGAAAAATAATTGATAAGTTCTGAAATACAATTGATAAAACTGAAATTCGATTAATTATTTCTGAAATACAATTAATGAATCTTGAAAACAATTAATACAATTGGAAATGGTGTAGAGCGTTAAAAAGATGTAAATAAAATTATTTTATTGAAAGATTTCAATTTAATAAAAAATTAAATATATAATTTTATAAAAAAATTGTAGAAAAAAAAATTTTAATTTTATAAAAAGAAATTCATTTTGTAAAAAAAATGCATATCGAACTCGAGACCTTCTGAGTTTAAACCTTATTTTAACAAAATATTATAATTTTTATAAAATCAGTGCTCTGCCAGTGTATTATTTTTTGAACAGTTGGCAATATATGTCTCGGATCTTATTTAATCCCAAATAAATGGAGATCTTACGTAGTGCCCAAATAGAATGCGGCATCTAATTTTATCTGTCACTTTTATGGATAGTTTTAGATGTCAATCCCCAAATATATTGCTGTTTCTAATTCTATCTGCCATTTTAATACCTAAATAAATTGCTGGATCTATTTCGATCTGCAATTTATGGGAAAAATTAAGATCTTACCAAATCACTAAATATATCACTGGATTCAATTCGATCTGCAACTTATTGAAAAAGTTAAGATCTTACGCAATCCCGAAATATATTACTGGATCTAATTTCATCTGTTATTTTTTTCATAAATTTAGATCTTACGTAATCCCCAGATATAATCCTCGATCTAATTCGATCTGCCGTTTTCCAGATAAAGTTAGATACAACTTAATCCTAAAATATATATGTGACCTTCTCCGAGAAAAGGGACCTAGTGTGTGAAAATTAAGTTTTGAGAAGAACGCATTTAAAGTTTCATAACGCATTATCACTTTGAACACACCTTCAGTTGGGAGATGCGATTCGGTATGGTTACCCGAGTAAAAAAGTTTATATAAAATCATGTATGAATGGATATATTTCCAATATGTAACTGGATATAATTTCATCCGAAAAATGGTTATATTAAATTGTATCAAATCGGATATAATTGTATTTACAAGAATACAAAGTTATATCAAATGATCAACTTATATCCGATATATTTCCAATATGTAACTGGATATAATTTCATCCGAAAAATGGTTATATTAAATTGTATCAAATCGGATATAATTATATTTACAAGGATACAAAGTTATATCAAATGATCAACTTATATCCGAGTTTTGTCCCGATCAAAGTGGATATAAGTTAATACAATACGATATGATTAAATTTAAATGATAAAAAAACTTTGTATTGGAGGGCAGGCAGCAAGATTTCACGTCCTACACACTACCAGCCGCAGGCTACTGTTGATAATGGATAATTATTAAAGACGTTATTGTATAAATCCGTTATTGTTGAATTCTTTAAAGATTAGCCCCCGTATACAAAATCAAAAAGCATATTCCCCTTATGGGAATTTGTGTGTAAAAAAGTTAGCAGCAAGTTAGTTAGCATACACTTTTTCATTTTGAATACGGGTGTAGATCATTTCTTCTCAAATATGGGAATTTTCTTTGTACTTATAAATTTTTTTTTAAATATGTTAAGTTTTTTTATTTTAAATAAAATTTTAATGATTAGCCCGGCAATGCACTTCTTTTTTGTTGTAGGCTCATAGTTCCCGATTTATGGAGCTGAAAATGATCTATAACAATATTGAATGGCTTATTTCTCCACTCAAAACTTATCGGACCAGAATAAAAATATATGTCGTTGGAAAGGTACTTGAAACACCATACCAATGGTATGCAACATGCCTCGACTTATTAACCCATTACGAGCCGGGTTCTGCTTTTAAATGTTAATTTTTCTAAATTGGATTTTTTAAATTAAAAAAAAAAAAAAACTTAAAATTTAAAAGTAAAAAAAAATCTCAGAAAATATTAATTTAATGAAAAGCCCAAACCACATAGTGAAAGTGCCAGTGAACAGTGGTAGTGCTGTCAAACTTTGTTCCTGAACTTCGCGAAAACGATTTAATATTTTTAAAAAATTCTTATTGCGTTTTGTTTTAACATATCTTTTCTTTATTTATAAACTTTTCTAATTTCTCGGTAGTGACAAATAGAGAGGATACAAAAAACTGCTTTATCGATTAAACGTCGCACTGCGTTTATGAGGTTTAAACCACTGTTGCCAACTTTTGAAGGCAGGAAAGCACCGTGAGGATTGTGAAAACGGGTAAAAAGGGTAAAAATTTACCAAAAATGGGGTAAAAAAGCACGATACTAATTTTTTGAAAAATTTAAGTCAAGAATTTAAAAACACATTTTAGCTTTGTAAAATCGTGTAAAAAAAGTTAAAAAAATAACCAAAAAGGGGTAAAAAAGCACCAAACTAAAATCTAAAAATTTTGAAGTTTAAATATATCGAAGTTGCTATTTAAAATTGTACTATAAACATTGTGAAAAAATGTACTTTTTGTTTAGTTCGTATTATTTTTTCAACTTTGACAGAAAATTGAAGAAAAATTAAAAAAAACCAGAACAAATACCAAAAATATAAACTGTACAAAAAGTACTAAAAGCACTGACAGAAATCTGAAAAAGCACTGTAAATACCCGCTTTTTTTAAACGGGTATTTGTAAAAAATCACCGGGTACAAGAAGGAAAAAAGCACCAAAAAATACCCGAAAAGCACTGAAATGGCAACACTGGTTTAAACCCAAGCCACGAAAACGATTTAATATTTTTAAAAATTTCTTTTTGAGTTTTGTTTAAAAACAGCTCTTGTTTGTATAGAAACTTTTCTAATTTCTTGGCAGTGACAAATAGAGAAGATACAGAAACTGCTTTATCTACAAAACGTCGGACTGCGGTCGACACTGATTTTATGTGGTTTAGGCTTTAGGCTAAAAAATTGAGTAAAACATATAAAAAATTGTTTTTGATTAAATGAGTTTCGAACTTGTGTCTGAGATTAACTAATATATTGTAATATATAAAATAAAATCAAAAATATTTTTCGTATCTATTTATATATATTTGAACGGTTTTATCAATTATATATTCCTATATAAACAATTTGCAATAAAGCAAATACTGATATATGATTTAATATGATTATATATGAGAAAATTTCTAAAAATGCTTCTAATATATCATCATATAAAAACATATAAAGTCGCATACAATATTTGATATTATCATATATTTTAATATTAAAAAATATATGTTATTTATACTCTTTTTTACTCGGGTAGTTATGATTGGGTGCCTCAACTCATTTCATCTTATTCTACACCCTTTTAGGTACCAGAATCCACTCTTAAGTCCAAACCCGTTTTTTCACACACTAGGTCCCTTTTCTCGGAGAAGGTCACATATACCTAGATCTACTTTTTCGTATAAATTTACATCCAAGTTTATCCCCAAATATATTGCTGGATCTAATTCGATCTGCCATTTTCCGGTTAAATTTAGATCCAAGTTTATCCCCATATATATTGCTGGATCTAATACGATCTGCCATTTTTCTGATAAATTTAGAACTAAGTTTATCCCCAGATATATTGCTGGATCTAATTGGATCTGCCATTTTTCGGATAAATTTAGATCTAAGTTAATCCACAAATATATTGCTGGATCTAATTCGATGTGCCATTTTTCGGATCAAATTAGATCTAAGTTTATCCCCAAATATATTGCTAGATCTAATTCGATCTGCCACTTTTTCGGATCAAATTAGATCTAAGTTTATCCACAAATATATTGCTGGATCTAATTCGATCTGCCAAAATTGAGATCAAATTAGATCTAAGTTTATCCACATATATACAGCTGGATCTAATAGGATCCGCCATTTTTCGGATCAAATTAGATCTAAAAATATCCCTAAATATATAGTTGGATCCGCCAATTTTCGGATCAAAATAGATCTAGGTTTATCCCCAAAGATATCATTGGACCTCCCAATTTTGAGATATAACTTGATCTTAGTTTATCCCCATATATATAATGGGATCTAATACGATATGATTGGATACACCCAATTTTTAGATCTAATTGAATCAGCTAGATATTACAGCAGATCTTAAACAATATCAAATTGGATATGATTAGATATTGTGCGAGATCAATTTTTTTTACTCGGGTATTTATATTTTGCCCTAATTTTCAGGATTGAAGTTTTTAATCTTTCGTTATTATATTCCAGCCAAAATTATGTGGAATTAAAAGAAGAACTTGCCTAAAAGCTAAATAAATGCCAAAAATCGCTGTTTTCCCGAAAGCTTTATTGCTTTATTACAAATATAATTCACTACAAATTACGTTAAAATTTTTTTATTAAACCAATTGTTTTATATCGATTAGGGTTTGGGATTTCCCGGACTTTTTTATTTCCCGGAAATATTTTTAAACAAAATTGTTAATGGAAACCACCTATATAAGTAATTTTTGTTAAAAAAACACTATTTCAATACAAATGCAGTCTGTGTAGTGAGAATTCAAAGTAAAAAATATCAGAATGTTGAACATTTGATTTCACATAAATTACTCGCAGCACTGCCAAATGAATTGCATGATTCCAGCAGAAAGCACCTACTACTGGACTGTCGGAAACAAACCGTTTCATCACACTTGGCCCATTAGATATGGTGGCCACAATGTTATTTTCCAAAGACAAATAAAATTCTTGTAGTCTTATTTCTACAATTCTTATTTCATCAGCATTACATCTTCCTGATATATAAACCAACCCCAGGTTATAAAATGAATTATTTCCGTTTATACGTATGTTCAAATATCTCTTTTGTGATATTCTTGTCCATTCATCTAAGATTATAGTAAATCTCCTATTGTTAGAAATACGAGTATTGCTCGATATTTCTTTTATCATGATATCTTTTACATGATTGTAGTAATTTAATATAATGTTCCTTACATCGGTTTAATTTTTTTGCAATGCCAGGTTTTTATTTTAAAAACTTTCTCGAATAAACGAAGATCTAGTTATGGTGCGGATTGAGTGCGGCTAATTTGGATACCATTTCAGGAAATGTTTGCCCTACCATAAAACCCTTAATGCCTATTCAGCTTACACTTTTTTCTTCGGGTACTTTGCTAATTTTAGCTGAAACGTTATTCTTGTTGTTGTTTTCTTCAGGAGAAGTTGCATGACCATCAATTTTTTTTTTTTTTTTTACCAAATTTAAATGTCGGATAACCAAATTTAGATACCACCGTTAACCATTAGTCTTTTCTTTTCACATTTATTAATGAAAACGTTACTTATAAAATTCTTGACCCTTAATATAAAGGAGTATTTTAAATTTAAAATCGACTTTATTTTTAATCAAGCGGTTTTGTTCATTTTGTGTATGAAAACCTTACAAAAATATTTATATTTTCAAATATTTTGATTGGTTGAAAATAAATTAACCAATCAGAATGCTCTAAAAATAAACCAAGTCAAGGTATACTGCCACCTAATATTTTAACTAAAGTCGACTTTACCTAAATTATACATTTGAAAAAATTTAGATAGTAAGGGCGATTATTTGTAATAAACAAAGCTTTTTTTTCATATTTCTTTTAAACATTTTACCAAGTTTTTAGGTTTTACTACTTAAATTTTGAATAAGTTATGCGAAAAATCTATATTAGTTGAAATGCTCCTAATTACTTGGTAAAGATTTTATTTGTGTGTCAAATAAATGTATTCCCTTTTAAAAGATTTTAACAATGACATTTTTGTTTTGGTATTTAAAATGTTTTTTATGATTAAAATTAAAAAATCCTATTCGAAACAAAAAAATTTATAAAATTTAATATTTTTAAAATTTCCCGTTTTCCCAGAAAAAATATATTATTTTCCCGGGAATTCCCGAACCCCAAACCCTAATATCGATAGAAAATATAATTGGCTAATTTTCTTCCTTCAATTCTTTTTTTAACAAAATTTATTTTTTAAAATAGAAAAAAATATTTGAAAAATGGTCGAGAATATATTTACGATCTGGCATACATTACTGATAATAACAAAGCTAGTTTAGGAACTCTACTTGTCAAATGAGTAATTATTTTTGCTCCAGGATTCACAGTATACCTTCAGACGCCTCGAACTCAAAAACTAGCTGACAGAAATTAATTAATTTTTTGAAATTAAGTATATCTTATATATTCATAGTAAGTAGTAAGCGAATCGAAGTTCGTCAAATTTATTGATTTTCAGTGCCAAAATCGCCAAATTTTGCAATTTTCAAAAACCGAAAATCGCCATTGCTTCTGAAATAACAACACTAGATCAACAATTTTCGGTACGTGATTTTAATTTACTGCCCAGTGTAGAAACGGTAATGACATATAATTATTTTTTGGATACACACCTACCTGCTGCATTATTTTAAAACATAAATAAAGAGTTACTGATATTGAATTATTTTTATCATTATTTCAAATAGAAAGTAATTTTCTAGATTTTTTTTAAATCCGTTTTTATAGTGAATTTAGACTAAGCAAACACTACCTATTTTTCGTACAAAACTAGTTTTTGCTTGTTTTTTATATATGCATTTTGACAACTAAAAACTAACAAGAGCCAAAAACTAGTTAGTTTTTCCTCAGTCTAAATGCCGTATTAGACTCAATATTTTTTCAACACTGGTAAGGATATATGAATGTTTCACTTGCCAAATCGATTAACTCCACTTTCAGAATTTTATGAAACTTTAATTTCAAAACATTTTATTGACTCCTAACTGTAAAATATTCAAAACAAAATTCTCTGATAATAAATATTAATACTACTAAATGACAAAATTTATAATTTAACAAAAATTAAAAAAAATGATATTTACTATTTTCTCATCTTTCTCATTGAGGCTCATTCATTTTCCTTTATGGAGTTAATCGATTTGGCAAGTGAAGCATTCATATGTAACCACATATTTTTTGATTTTTTGTATGTTGGCGAGTAAGCTGCCTTGTGTGCAGCAGCTTAATTATGTTTTTATTTATCAAACATTACATGTCGATATAGCTTAGATGGTAGAGCAACCTGGAGTCCCAGGTTCGATTACCGCACTACAAAATTTTATAAAAAAAAATTTTACAATAAAAAAACAACTTTTTTTATAAAACTAATTTTTTTTTAAATCTATTTTTAGACTCATGTCAGTACTGGTAAGCATATATGTAATGACATCCTCTCCAGTGCAGAAAATCATTACTAGATATATGGCTATGTAACTATGTATATACCTGGTAATGGTAACTAGTTACTTTTCTTATTACATTTCTTTTTACCTTTGTATCGCGATGTCGCCATACAAAGGTATGCTTACACACCAGCATACGAAAAATCTAAAAATATGTCATTACCTATATGCTTACCAGTACTGACAAAAAGAACAAGTCTAAAAATAGAATTTCAAAAAATAAGTTTTATAAAAAAAATATTTTTTTATTCTATATTTTTTTTAAATAAAATTTTCTAGTGCGAGAATCGGACCTGGGACTCTATAATCTGAGCTATACGTCATGTAATGTTTGATAGATAAAAACATAATTGATCTGGTGCACACAAGTCAGCTTAGTCGTCAACATACAAAAAATCAAAAAATATGTGGGTACATATATCATTACCAGTCTTAAAAAATATTGAGTATAAAAATAGATTTCAAAAAATTTTCAAAAAATCTAGAAAATTGCTTTCTATTTGAAATAATGATAAAAATAAGTCATTATCAGTAACTCATTATTATATGTTTTAAAATAACGCAGAAGGTAAGTGGGTGTCATTACTGGTAGTCCAAAAAATAGTGATATGTCATTGCCATTTCTACACTGGGACTGGGTGATAGGGTTATTTATATTTTGATAATTTGATTATTGGATTTCTTGATTCGTGTAAATGAGGCGATAAATTCAAATTTTAATATTTATGCCATACACTCAAAAAATGAGTTAGTAGAACAATTAGTAAAAAGGCTTGTATATTACAGTGGGCAGAACTTTGCCGAATTGCGAATTTCAAAAACGGGGGGTGCGGAAAAGTTGCGTATGCGTCCAGTAAACTGAAAAAACTTTTGCTGAAATCGTGTTTTCAGCAAAAGTTTTAATTATAATTTTTTTTACCATTAAACTAATTTTGAACTAATGTTTTACTAATTTATTTTGCTACCAAAATTGTGCTGATAGACACATTTATAGTGCGGAAAACAACCCGACAGACAATGTGTAGGTCTCCGCACGACAAGTGCGGATAAAGAAAATAATACAAAAAACACAACTCTTCTGAGGCATACGAAAAATACAACCGTGAAAGATTTTTGTATCTGTCTTTCATACATAAAACCAGGCACTATCCACGGCTCTCATCTGAAAAACTGAACTGGTTTTAAGAGAGTTTCAATGTAAAATAACAAAAAACGTGAAAAAGTGGTATTTTTAATTAATTATTTTTATTGTTTTTAAGCAATTTTAATTAAATTGTAAAGTGCACTTGTGTTGTTTGATATGTTCTCTGCATTAGTTTTGCATAATTAGCACAAAATTTTGCTTATTAATATTAAAAAATACGCGTTAAAAAAAACACTAAAAACTGTTTCTCTTAAAACCAGTTTGCATATAAAATTAAAGAGACTTTTTAACAGCAGTTGAGGCTGGTGGTTTGTCTTTAGTCTATATAGTCGTTGATAAAACAAAAGAACGCTAAAAAAAATGAATTATAGCAACGACTATATAGACTAAAGACAAACCACCAGCCTCAACTGCTGTTAAAAAGTCTCTTTAATTTTATATGCAAACTGGTTTTAAGAGAAACAGTTTTTAGTGTTTTTTTTAACGCGTATTTTTTAATATTAATTAGCAAAATTTTGTGCTAATTATACAAAACTAATGCAGAGAACATATCAAACAACACAAGTGCACTTTACAATTTAATTAAAATTGCTTAAAAACAATAAAAATAATTAATTAAAAATACCATTTTTTCACGTTTTTTGTTATTTTACATTGAAACTCTCTTAAAACCAGTTCAGTTTTTCAGATGAGAGCCGTGGATAGTGCCTGATTATAGACAAAATAAAATATTAAAATTTAATGAAGATAAAGATAAAATGTTAATATACACTGTAATAAATTTTTGTTGAAATATACTCTATTTAAAGTAGGTAACTTGATACCTACTATAAATTGGGCAAAAATTGTTTAAATTTATATTTTATGTGTCTAAAAAAGCTTTTTTTAATGTTTGAGCAAACATTTAAGCTGTTTAGAAACACGCTTAATAAATAGTACCTCAACCTCAAAATAAAACAAAATGCATTAAAGAAAAGAAATATTTTCTATTTTAAAAAGTCAAAATCTCACGTTTTTTTATAGAAAAAAGTCCTCAGAATCGAAGGGTTTTTCTATAGGAAAAAGTACACAGGACCTAAGGGGGTTTTTTTTTAAAGAAAAAAACTTTATAGAATCTGGGGGTTTTTCCATAGGAAAAAGTACTCAGAAGATGAGAGTTTTTCACAATCTGAGAATTTTTTGTCAGAAACAATCATAAGAATCTAAGAGTTTTCCTATAGAAAATATTCCTCAGAATCTGAGAGTCTATCTATATAAAATATTCCTCAAGATCTAAGAGCTTTTCAGTAGGAAAACGTCGCAGAATATGAGTTTCCAATAGGAAAACGTCCTCAGAATCTGAGGAGATTTTTCTGTAGAAAAAAGTTCTCAGAACCTAAAGGTTTTTCTGAATCTTTCTCTAGGAAAATTTCTCAGAATCTGAGGCCTTTTCTATAGGAAAATGTCCTGAAAATCTGAGGATTTTTCTAGAAGAAAAGGCAAAAAGTAACAGATTTATAAATGGCATAGATTTAAACTTTTAATTAATTAATTGATCAGTCTGCCGTTAATGCTTTAACCTTTACATTTTTCATATGCTAAATCTTCAGCTCGCTGATTTTCAGCAAATCCCTTTTGCTGAAATTACCAACTTTTTTGCAGGCACGCTCCTGACTAAAAATTTGCTGATACAGCAAAATTATTTGCTGACTTTACTGACTTTTTTTTTAATGTAGATTTTCAACATCAAATATATAGTTAACATATTATCGCAATTAGAAGAAAAACCATTAGAGGATTAATTATTATTAGGTGGGAGCGGAAACTTTTTTTCTTTTTTCACTATTTGTGTTTTCGCACCTCTTATAGAATTTTTGCCGAAGCTTTTTTGGTACTTTTTGGAACAACTTAGCAACCATGTGCAGAAACTTAGGCATTATACATTTTAAACATGCTATCGAAAATTTCTGGCAGACTGCTAAACAAACATGTACCAGTTTGCCCCCTAAATCCCCGAGATGGCCAAAATAATAAAAGACTATCACATGAGGCATTTCCTTGTTAATAAACACTATAAAGGTACATATCTCCCAGCAAAAAAAGTGAGGAAAAAGAATATGAAGTTCTTATTTCGGTTTTTCATACATGAATTTGACATTGCCTTGTCATAGGAAGGAAATTAGTTCTTTTTAAAACCAATGATGTAAATTTGAACCAATGACAAGGAAGTTCTTTTCGCGTATTTTTATTTTAATTTAATTTAAGAAAAATCTTCATGCAGCGCGTGGGGTTTGAACCCACATTCGTTGACATTTAAAAAAAAAAGTGGATGCTCTAAACTCTGTGATATCGCTTGTTTACATGATAACCGACTTTTAGCAGTCTTTTTCAGTCTTTATTTTATTTGTTATTAACAAAAACATATTGGTTAGGCTTGCCAGACGAACTGTTTTCAGCAGTACGCGTACTTTTTTTACTAATTGTACTGCTTCCTGCATAACTCCTAAAGAAGTACGCAAAAGTACTTTTTTTAGCTTCTGTACTTCTTTTTGTACTTTTTTTTTTGTTAACAACATTAAATAAGAGAAAACTTTTTCTTATTTGATAACACTATCAGATTATTGACGCTAAAACAAAAATTGCAAAAAAAATTAATCGGTAGGGCTGTTTTTGAGATTTTTTAACTATTAGATTTCATTAAAAGCACTGTTTTTCAGAAGTTTTGGCCCAATTTTTATATTTTTTAAATTAACAGACCTTAAGTTTTCATTAGAATTTAATAATGTCTTTTAATATTTAAGAATGTATCCAGAATTTTGTAAGAATTCAGAAAATTAAATTTTTTTTGTTTACTCGAGTAAAAAAAATAATATGATGTCATATGTAATGATATCTTATTTAATATAATTGGAGATATGATATGATCCGAAAAATGGTGGATAAAATTATATCGAATAAAATCTAAATATATTGAATCATATTGAATCTTATCCGGATTTTGACCCGATATAATCATATCTAACTTGATGTGGAGAGACATAATCATATAACGCTTTATATTTCAGGTTCAAAACAAAAACTAATAAAAAGTACATACTAAAAAATAACACCCTTAAGAATTCAAAATTTAAATAAAAATTTAACCCCTGAATTCATAAATGCTTTGTAAAGTTATAGCAGGTTTACAAAACGTCATTTTCATACAAAATTTGTTCAATTAACCTCCTATAATTTTAAAAGGCGTTTATGAATTTAGGGGTAAGTATTTGAAAGAAGTTGTACATAATTGTAACCAAGCATTTTAAGCCTTCTCATATAAAATTGTATTCTACCCGTAAACTGTGTAAACCTGGTATGTTTACGAGTTTAACCCTCTAATGCTCTTTCTTCTGATTGCGATAATATTTAAACTATATATTTGGCATTGAAAATATACTATGGAAGAAATATTAAAATTTTAATTTATCGCTTTATTTAGGCGATATCGCATAATAAAGGTTGAAGACGAATCAAGAAATCCAGTCGTTAAAAATTTCGGTTTTTGCTATAAATAACACTATCAATAAAATAAAATCACGTACTGAAAATTACTCATTTAGTCTTGTTCTTTCAGAAGTTATGGCAATTTTCGCTTTTTGAAAATTACGAAATTTGGCACAAAATATCAATAAATTTTGACGAAACTAGTTTTGCTTACTACTAGCTCTGAATATGTAATCTGTGTTTAATTTCAGCTAGTTTTTGAGTTAGAGATATATTCGTAAGATGTATCCTGACGTTATACTGTGAGTCCTGGAGCAAAATTTGTGGCTGATTTTATAAGTAGAGACTCTAAGCTAGCTTCGGTATTGTCGATAATGTATGCCAGATCGTAAATGTATTTTTGACGATTTTTCAAATATTTTAATTAATTAATTTTAAGTTAATTATTCCAAATTTACAAAATTTTCACTTTACATGCTACTTGCTTGAAATTCGTTCCTTATTATGTTTTCCCCTAGTAAAAATGATCTTTATATATTCATATATGATTTTTATACAATCATTTATGATTTTATACAATTATAACTTGTCGAGTATTGTGAAACGTATATTTTTATATGATTATATCAAAAGATATTTAATTATATAAAATTTTATTAACCAGATCCACCATTTTTCGGATCAAATAATATATTTTTTATATAATTATATTAACCCATACATTATTTGATCCGGAAAATGGTGGATCTGGTTAATATAATTTTATATAATTAAATATCTTTTGATATAATCATATAAAAATATATGTTTCACAATACTCGACAAGTTATAATTGTATCAAATCATAAATGATTATATAAAAATCATATATGATTATATAAAAATCATTTTTACTAGGGTCTATTGATATAATATAACTTAATAAAAAAATGTGATTTAGCGAAAAACTATTTAATATTTGAAGACCGCTTTTTAGCGGCCTTGGGCATTAGAGTGTTAATGTCAAATTCCATACATAAAAAATATAGCTCGTATTTATACAAGGTTTACAAGAAATTTACGAGTTATAATGAGTACAACTTTTATATTTTGAAATCATACATAAATATATCTCAAAAAAACATAGAAGGGGTTTTCATATAAACTCGTAAATTCCTTGTAAACCTTGTATAAATACAAACCATATTATTTCTGTATGGAGTTTGACATTAAACTCATAAATATACCACTTTTACACCGTTTACGAGTAGAATACGAGTTTATATGAATACCACTAGAATTTTTTTACATTGCGCTATACTTAAATATATTTAAAACAACTTAGAAAAAAATTTAACATTGAGCTATGTAAAACTTTGTATGTTTACCGATAAAGCCATTTTTAATTATATATGACGCTGTATTAAAATTGTCATAGCATATGTAACTAAATATGGTACATATTAATATATATGGGGACATATACATTTATACATCATATAAGAATTTTTTGAAAAACCCAAAGCTATACATAATTATATCCGCAAAGATACAGTGTCAAATTTGACTATATATAAATATATTAGTCCATATTAAATTATATAATTTCCTATATAACTCTTTTTATTCGGGTAATCCTTTTTATTTTTAATTTTGATGGATTTCTTTGCTTTTTATTAATATATAAACAATACACTTTAATTAACTATGTTTATTTTGTATCAAAGTTGCAAAACCATTGGATATGTTCTAAAATATTTAAAATGCAAATCAAAATTTTAGTCTTATTATTAATGTTTTGTTTTTAATTTATATGAAAACTTAATTTTATTTGTTAAAATATTAACTGAAAACATTAACATATACCCCAATTTTTTATGAATAAAAAAAAATTAAATTTTGATTGAAATTTTTTTTATTTTTCAAATATTTTAGGATATATCCAATGTATTTCGACACAAGATTAAAAACGTTATAATACCCAAATGGAAACTTAACTACATAGATTTCAAAACTATAAAATTTTTTAAAGATTTTAAGTTGCAATTCCAAAGCTGCGATTTTATGTTTATTAGACTCTTGTCAACGAAGTTAAATATTTTCAATCTGCCATTACTGTCTTGAAGAAAAGGATTTTGTGGTATTTATAACAAATCCAAATAAATAGGTTTTGGCTATTCGAATGTTTTAGGGGTAAAAAGGACGCTAAGAAATTTCAAATTGTGTTTTTTTTAATTGAGGGCACTTAAAAAGATTCTGAAGTTAAAATATAAATATATTCACAACTTAAAAATTGGTAGCGAAAAGGGTGATTGGCATATTTTGTTATCAATTACAAAGTACATAAATACTTAATTTTAAGATATTTTTAATGAAAAAAAATGTACTTCTTTTTTAGTAATTGTACTGCCTTTTTTTCCTCGATGTACTTTTTTTGTCGATTTCATTTCTGGCAACCCTAATATTGGTAAATATGTGAAAATTGTTTTTAAAAGAGTTTTATTTTTTGTTTAGTAAGAATTTAAGCAAAATGGATTCTTTATATAAAAATTCTATTAAACGCAAACAAAATCTCAAATATTTACCCTATTGCTATTTAAGGAAAACCTATTTTGTAAATAACATTTCTGTTTGTAATATTAATATTTTCATGAGTGCTTTCAAAAATTTTGGCACTAAAATGTTTACGAATATCCAAAAGAAAATATGTTAGTTTTGTTTGCCATTTACGACTATAGTTCACACTACAAAATTTTTGAATATGCTTTGTATTTCAAAAACGTTATAAGAATTTCAATTCTAAAACCAAAATTTTATTGTAACTGGTAATCTTAACGACCTAAAAAGCGTTCGAAAAGTCGTTTTGTGTTGTTGTACATTTAAGTCGTATATGCCGACCTTATCGATAACAATTGAAACAAAGATTTTTTGTATGCCTATTTACTAGGGTATTAAAATTACTCGGGTTTGGCTTTGTTCGAGTAACCGAGTAACTCGATTTTGAGGTTTGGAACTTACTCGAGTAATAGTGTAAGGTTTTAAAATTACTCGTGTAACTCGATTAATCGTGTAAGATTTTAATAACTCGAGTATCAATTTTATTTCGTTATTTTTTCGTAAGAATTACCCATTTTTTGTAGGTTTTATAGTTTATTAGTAACAAAAGACATTATATTAACAATTAATATGAATCCATAAGTAGAAGTTAAAAAAAAATTTAGATCATCCATCTTTGTAAACTTTGAAATAAGAGAGGTCTGTTAAATACTCGTTCAAAAATAACTTGTAATGCAGTTTTCTAAAAAACTAAAAACAATTTTAGATGGCTTAATTTAAAACGATCCTAACTCGATTTTTTTTATTTCTTTAGAGGAGAAGGAAAATCTTAATAAAATCTAAAAACTTTGAATATGGGTGAACGAAATTTTTTAGCGATAAAAAAATGACTTCAAATAAATTTTAGATTCACAGTTATTCAGATTTTATTAAGTTTTTTTAAACAAAATAAGAAATAGAGTTATGGAATTAAGCAATGCATTTTGAAGTTTTGTATTTTGTTAACAATATTAAAAGCTTGTACAAAGTCAACCATTTACTAAGTGTTTTCATCAAGGTTGGTTACCGTTATCGTTATAATACCGTTATCGCTAAAATACCGTTTCAAATTGAATACCGTTACCAATG
Organism: Leucophora obtusa; assembly: GCA_949987735.1. Lineage (NCBI taxonomy): Eukaryota > Metazoa > Arthropoda > Insecta > Diptera > Anthomyiidae > Leucophora > Leucophora obtusa. The sequence continues at coordinate 267,178,149 of OX465295.1, read as the reverse complement.
CCTCTAAAAAATTTACAAATACCGTTATCGTTACCGATACCGTTATTTTTATGGGTAGTTACCGGTATTTATTAATTTATATAAAAAATAAAATTTTTAAAAATTTTTAATTTTATAATCTTGAATTTTTTTTACAAAAAAATTTATAGATAATAATTTTCTTATTAAAACTACCAGCATCGAATTTATAGCTAACAATCAGTGTTTTTAGCAATTAAAATTAAGCAATAGGCTTAATTTTTACTTGTTTTTATATGTTTTTAACGCAATTTATTATACCTGTACGTACCGGTATTGCTGTTTCGATAATGGTAAACCGTTACCGAAGCAGTCTTAAATACCGTTACCTTTACCGTTTACCGTTACCGAAACAAACAAATTTCGATACCGTTACCCTTACCGTTATTCGTTTCGGTAACAAACCTTGGTTTTTATTAAAAGTTAAAGAGATCTAATTTAATCTTAAGAAAATAATATATAGTTAGGTTGTTTTGCTTTTTAAAAGACTTTTCTTAAATTTTTTATAAAGTATGACTCTGAGAAATCTATTTCGCTTACACGGTACCTTCAAATAAATATAGTAAAATACAGAACTTAATTCGATTTTTAAATCTGATCCAATTTTGAACGAATCGATCATTTTAGCAACTTAATTTAATGAATAGTGGTTGCCTGCAATCGCGATTCAAATCAGAAAACAATTAAATTCATTAAAAATTGAATCCAATAGCTGTGTTTTCAACTTAACTATATCCGTTAACTCAGAAAAAACTCAAAGTACACAGAAACTTGTTTGAGACAAAACTAACACATTACTATTCCTATGCGCGTTGACTTTCAACGTGGATAATCATCAGCGTTGAAATGTCAACGTTTATAGATTTTCACATCTAACATAACTTCTTCGCGTTATTTCCTAAAAAGTTTTGCTGACATACATTCGATTATACCGCGAATAGTATAAACATTAGCTGTTTAAAATTTTTTTATGCTTTAAGCGGTTAAACTTATATTTGCTTTAAATACTTAAAATTGATAGGTATAGGCGAAAATACATCTAATAAAAATTTATATAAATATTATGTCAGTTTAATCAATTTCAAATCGTTGATTTAAAGTGGTTATGATTCAGAAAATGAAACAAATTTTATGCGAGTTCATTTTTTTTTTTGAAATAGAAGCAACACTCAGGAAATTCTTTCCTTTTAATTAACGTGTTGCTTCCTTTGCAAAGGGGTTAGAGAAGAAGTGAAAGGTGGTGAAAGATGAAGGGCTTCAAATATGGCAACTCTGTAATTGCGCGAGATGCCGAATATTAGAACAGTTGTTGCGCGCCATCTGATGAAGAGTTGGCGAACTTTGTTGAAGCTTTTTAGTTCATAGCCCTGTTATATTATTTTACTTCGGTGGGGTTAAGTGCTATGGGAACACCGAAGGAGGACGCTGCGATATGAGAAGAAGTGAAAGGTGGTGAAAGATGAAGGGCTTCAAATATGGCAACTCTGTAATTGCGCGAGATGCCGAATATTAGAACAGTTGTTGCGCGCCATCTGATGAAGAGTTGGCGAACTTTGTTGAAGCTTTTTAGTTCATAGCCCTGTTATATTATTTTACTTCGGTGGGGTTAAGTGCTATGGGAACACCGAAGGAGGACGCTGCGATATGTATGAGGGATAGAAAAAACTTATACATATTAGTATTTTTCATAAACTGATGTTGGCTTGGTTGGGCATCGAACCCGCAACCTAACGTGTAACAGTCCAACGCGCCAAAGAGTATATATTATAGAGAGAAATTATGCTACTCTTACCTCTCTCGAAAAAAAATCGGGCCAACTCGATATACAATATTTTTTTATTAAAACTAAGTTGAGTTGCAACATTTTTAAGTTGAGTTGCAACATTTTGTGTATTTAGTTATGGGGGAAGAATGCCATATGTACAAAAAAAGTAAAAAGTATAAATTTGCCGGTTTTTGGTAAAATTTGCCTGTTTTGGGTTTAATTATGTCGAGTTTTTATTATAAGTGTTATAAGGCCAATAAAGCATTGCACGAATATCTTTATTTCCAACATAATCAAGGTAAAACGTTAACCACAGATATTTCCATATAAATTTGACATGGATAACTATGGGTAAACATTAAACTTAGTTTATTTTAAAATAAGTTAACAGTTAAAGAAAAGTAAATTTTTGCTAAAATGCAGTTTACGGGCATAACTCTGATGAGTTCAAAATTTTCATCGTAGGTTGATATTTTTATTGTGAGTTCAAAAATATAAACATTTTTTGTCGGAAACGCCTACTTTCGAGTGGGCGGGGCTTTGAAGTTGAAAATTGAAATTGGAATAAGTCTGAAGATACTTATCCGATCACGACAAAACGCACACAACATAAGCCAACGTTGATAGTTTGCCGCGCAAATACACCTAATATATTAATAAGGATGGGTGCGAACTGGCTAAATAAAATCTAAACTAAATTCAGGTTTCCAAATTTCTATAAAATTTAAAAAAAATTAAAAAAATTTTTTTAAAGAAATTTTAAACCCTTTTGTCAAATTGTATTTAGTTTAGAATTTATTTAACCATCTCGCACAGGGCCTAATTACAAATTATATTTTTGAATACACAATCTTCCGAAATAAAACCATTTTTTCTAAAAAAAACTTATAAAAGTTAAAATTTTAAAATTGAGCCGTAATGGGTTAATCATTTTAAATACCTTTCCAATAGTATGCGTACTGTCCAAATCCGACCAAAAATTTCGCAGTTATAAGCAAGTCCAACTTCAAACTTTGAACCGAAATAACTCCCGAGATAGGCCCAACCGACCAAAAACCAAAGTTGTTTTGCAAGTCGAATTAAAAGTTTTACCTGTGGTAAAAATTTTGACCCGATCGGACCAATTTTTTTTTATATTTATTTTTGGAGATTTTTTTCATTTCCATCTGACCTGGCATTTTTAACACAAAAATAGGTAAAATTTATATGGCAGCACATATTTCTGACATTTCTGCACATTAAACCAATTTCTGTACTTTCAAACCAAATTTCTGCAATTTCATACCAAAAATTCCCTTAAATAAGGGAATATTTACTCTTTGGTTGTAAATCGAGTTGGCGACAGCTTGTGAACAAAAAAAAGAGTACAGGTTGAGTACGTAAGAGTAGCATGGAATGAGTATGAACGCGCTAACCATTAAACCACAGCATTCTCTTAATTTTTTTGTTAACTCCTTTTCAAATTTTGCTGAAATTTGACACAGAGTGTGTACAATTCTCATAATAATTTCTAAAATAATTTCGATAGTTGAGTTCAAATCATTTTGTTTTTAGATTTTGGACAACATACTGACTGGGCGGTGTTGGCGGGCTCAATGGCTTCAAAGCGTGCATTACAAATTACATCTACAACCACAGTGATATATTAATCTTTTTCTAATCTTAAGATACCCAACAATGGTTTTCAAACTATATTATTAATTTTTTAGTTTTTAAAGCAGAAGTCTTTGAATCCCGGGAAAGACCGGGTGCTAGTTATCAAATAATTTTCATAGAATGTGCATACTATTATCGTACAGCTTAACATTTCTACACTCATACAAATAAGTCCGTAAAAATAGAAGAAAAAGTTACTAAAAATTAGTTAAAAATGATGCTGCAGAAAAAACTGCTAATATTAGCAGAATCAGTTTGCTAAATATTAATAAAATGAAAACAGCAAAAAAAAACTGTTAAATTTACAGAATTTTAGTAATATTTGAGCTGAATTTTTGTTAATTGCAAATAACAATTTAACTTGCTGAAATCAGCAAAAAAATTGCTAAATAATAGTAGAATGAAAATAGAAAAAAAAACTGTTAAATCCACAAAATTTTTCCTAAAATTTTCTGAAATCAACAAAACTTTTGCAGATTACTAGTGGACTGGAAAAAGGTAAAAAAGGAGCAAATGAAATGAAAATTAATAAATAAAAAATAAATGTGTATTTAAAAACCTACTTAGGACCAGTTTATTGAATGTGTCAATTAATTGAAATTTTTTCAATTGGCATTGTTCAATGCCTAAATGCCCATTTATAAATGACGAAAGCAGTATTTGTTTTCATGTTTTAATAAAAGAATAAATTAAGAAAAAAAATTAAAAATTCGCGTATTTCTTATATTTTTTTTATATTACAATTAGGGTTTGGGATTTCCCGGACTTTTTTATTTCCCGGGAAACGGGAATGAAAAAATTTGATTCCCGGGATTCCCGGGAATCCCGGGAATCAAATTTTTTCATAGTTTTGTCTCATTCCCGTTTTTAAACAAAATTGTTAATGAAAACCACCTATATAAGTAATTTTTGTTAAAAAAAACACTATTTCAGTACAAATGCAGTCTGTGTAGTGAGAATTCAAAGTAAAAAATATCAGAATGTTGAACATTTGATTTCACATAAATTACTCGCAGCACTGCCAAATGAATTGCATGATTCCAGCAGGCACCTACTACTGGACTGTCGGAAACAAACCGTTTTATCACACTTGGCCCATTAGATATGGTGGCCACAATATTATTTTCCAAAGACAAATAAAACTCTTCTAATCTTATTTCTACAATTCTTCTTATTTCATCAGCATTACATCTTCCTGATATATAAACCAACCCCAGGTTATAAAATGAATTATTTCCGTTTACACATATGTTCAAATATCTCTTGTGATATTCTTGTCCATTCATCTAAGATTATAGTAAATCTCCTATTGTTAGAAATATTGCTCGATATTTCTTTATCATGATATCTTTTACATGATTGTAGTAATTTAATATAATGTTCTTTACATCGGTTTCATTTTTTTGCAATGCCAGGTTTTTATTATAAAAACTTTCTCGAATAAACGAAGATCTAGTTATGGTGCGGGTTGACTGCGGCTAATTTGGATACCATAAAACCTTTAATGCCTATTCAGCTTACACTTTTTTCTTCGGGTACTTTGCTAATTTTAGCTTAAACGTTATTCTTGTTGTTGTTTTCTTCAAGAGAAGTTGCATGACCATAAATTTTTTTTTTTTTTTTGTGAACCAAATTTAGATGTCGGATATCCAAATTTAGATACCACTGTTAGCCAGTCTTTTCTTTTCACATTTATTAATGAAAACGTTACTTATAAAATTATTGGCCCTTAATATAAAATGGTATTTTAAATTTAAAGTCGACTTTATTTTTAATCAAACGGCTTTGTTCATTTTGTGTATGAAAACCTTACAAAAATATTTATATTTTCAAATATTTTGATTGGTTGAAAATAAATTGACCAATCAGAATGCTTCAAAAATAAACCAAGTCAAGGTATACTGCCACCCAATATTTTAACTAAAGTCGACTTTACCTAAATTATACATTTGAAAAATTTAGATAGTAAGGGCGATTTCTTCTAAGAAACAAAGCTTTTTTTCATATTTCTTTTAAACATTTTACCAAGTTTTTAGGTTTTACTACTTAAATTTTGAATAAGTTATGCGAAAAATCTTTAAATGTATTCCCTTTTAAAAGATTTTAACAATGACATTTTTGTTTTGGTATTTAAAATGTTTTTTATGACTAAAATTAAAAAATCCTATTCGAAACAAAAACAATTTAAAAAATTTAATATTTTTAAAATTTCTCGTTTTCCCGGGAAAAATATATTATTTTCCCGGGAATTCCCGGCAAACTTTTGCCCGGGCGGGAATTCCCGAACCCCAAACCCTAATTACAATGCACATAAAAAAATAATTTTCATATTTGAATACGAAAATCGCAGATTCAATAAAAAAATTTTTGAATTTCCTGTGATGACGATTTTTGCAGAATTGATAATGAAAATTGTAAGCACGTTGTTGAAATTATTTTATTTTTCTGTCAATAAAGAAAGTTGTTGATTTGATTAAACACAATTATTGAATTTTTGTGATTTTTCAATGAAAGAATGTGTTGATTTAACACAAAGTTTTAATAATTTTTTTAATAAAAAAACATGCTAAATTTAATTAAAATTTATTTATTAGAAAAAAAAACATCAAAAATTATAAAATTCTAAATCTTTCATATTACTAAATAACTTTATAATTTCATTAAACTTTTCCGGTTCACACATAATATGTGCAACAGCATCAAAGTCCAAAGAGCAACTAAATTATGAAACTTCAAAAGTAATAGACAAATTTACAAAAAGAAAAACAAAACATATCATGCCTTGAAAAAAATCAAAATAACGGCCAAAATTAAAAAAATTTTATTTTTACTTTGATTCAAGTATTATGTTTATTGAAAATGAAAAATTATTCAATTATTTGTTTATCAAATGCATTTTGTTGAGTGTTATTTTTAAAAGTTGCAATAGTGATAAACATAATGTTTGAATCAAATTCAAAGGGTTATTGTATTTAACTTTTATATCAAACAAACGAGTTTGTTAAATTTTTTTCTGGTATATTTTTTTGTGTGTGCTTTTTCTTCAATTATGTGTACATTTCATCACCATTGTTTTCATCAATGCTAATTGAAAAAATTTCATTGGCATTGAATGGTGATGAAATTTGTTGGCATTGACATTGAGATAAAGTAATGCCAATTATATTTCAATGTCAATGAAAATTTCCCAAGAATTATTTTTTGTAAAAGTGGTAATATTTATAGACAATAATAGGGGTTTTCATAAAAACTCGTATTTTACTCGTAAACGGTGTAAACCTGGTATGTCAAACTCCATACATAAAAAATATGGGTTATATTTATACAAGGTTTACAAGGCATTTACGAGTTTATATGAAAACACCTAATATGTTAACTATAACAAAATGTATTTCAAAGACCCTTCTTTTGATTTTTCTTTGTTTGCTGATCGGATATGTACTTCCGAATTTATTTGAGTTTCCATTTTCATCTCTAAAACTCCACCCAAAGGAAAGAAGGTGTGGCCGATTAAAAATATCGTATTCTTTAAATAAGCTTAAAAAGTACAATATTGGGGAAAAAAATTATGGTCATCCCCGTAAACTCCACTTGCTCCCCAGAGATACTTTTAATCACAATTTTTATATTAAAATGGTTCGTCCAAAATAAACCTTGATCTTTGAAAATTAATGTATTACGATAAATAGAAACTTTTCTCATAAATTTTAATAATTTAGATATTTTATGAGTAGGACAAATTTTCAACCATTTCAATTTAGCTTTATTTAAAATTTTGCATTATTTTTGTCGAGTTAAAAATATACAGTAATTTTTATGAGTCATTTAACATTCTGTTTATAAGCGCTCCAAAATTGGTGGTTCAGTGTACAAAAAATTTGTAAAATTAGCAAATCTTCTGTTAAAAATTAGTAACTAAAATTCAGAAAAATACTGTAAAGTTAACAAATTTATTGTTAAAAATTAGTAACTAAATTCAGCAAAAAAAAATAGCAAAAAAGTTTGTAAGTTAGTAATGTGGAGGTAGCAAAAAAATTAACTAAAAATTCAATTTTAACTAAAAATTTGTTAAGTTGAAGTACTAACAGTTTTACTAACTTTTCTACAAACTTTTTTCTATGAGTGTACTACTTGAATGGAACGTTGCTTCTTGTATACTTTTTTAATTTTGTCGACTTTAAAAAGAAAAAATTTAAATCCCGATCGATTTAGCGATTTTAAAAGCAAAAACTTATTATTGTCAAACATGGGAGTCTGCATTTGACTGCGATCGCGTACGCATGTACAAAAAATTCTTTAGTGGAAAGTGTAATTAATCAAAAATAGTTTCCTCGGCTAGATTACAAAAACGTCATTTAAATGAATCGCCAAAAATTTATAAATACAAAAAACCAAATAGCAACAACTCAAATACTTTTAATAATTCATGTAAAAACTATGCTAGTGCATTAACAAACATCGACAACAATGCTAGTACATCGAAAAACAATAACAACGATGCTAGTACTTTTAAGCAAGCAAACAAAACTACAACAACTCCCACAATTGATTATCAAGTAAGTCAAAACCAGTTTTCGATTCTAAGCAACGATGAAGATGTTGATGATAATGATGTTGATGAGGAATGTGATGCAGATAATGATCAAACAACAGAAAATAATTTACCAAAACCTCCTCCAATAATTATACCAAATGTTGCTAATATTAGCGCTATGATTAAAAGCTTCTCTAATGTAATTTGTCCCACTGAATTTAATTACAAAACTTTAAAAGATGGTCAGATTAGAGTAATGGTAAAAAATATTCAAACTTATAGAATGTTAGTAACGTACTTAAATGATAAAAAAATAAATTTTCATACCTATCAAATGAAACAAGATCATATAGAGTAGTTATAAAGAATTTACACTATACAACACCAACTCAAGACATTAAAGTAGCTATTGAAAATTACGGTCATCAAGTCAGAACTGTCACTAATATTCGTAGTAGAATCACGAGAGCTCCCCTTCCAATGTTTTATATTGATCTTGAACCTAGCACAAATAATAAAAATATATACAACATTAAACATATCAATAATGCAATTGTCACTATTGTTCCTCCAAAAAAAACGAATGACCTTGTTCAGTGCCACCGCTGCCAGGAGTTTGGCCACACAAAAACTTATTGCAAAAAACAAGTAAAGTGTGTTAAATGTGGATTAGGTCACCTTACTATCGAATGTAAAAAAACGAATGATACTCCAGCTCGATGTGTAAATTGTTTGGAAAATCATCCAGCTAATTATAAAGGATGTGAAGTCTACAGGCAAGCCCTAAGGAAAAAATTACACAAAAAATAATCAATTCTCATATGCTGATGCACTTAGAAATACACAACAAAATACAACAGAAAATCCTTTTGAAAAAATTGAGATACTACTGCAAAACCAAATTGAGCTAACAAATAAACTGTTAACCATGATGTCAGCTTTAATATCAAAACTATGCAACTGAATCTTCGTATTGCAATATGGAATGCCAATGGGCTTTCTAACCATACTCAAGAAATTGAAATATTCCTTAAAACAAATTTCATCGATATACTCCTAGTTTCAGAGACACATTTTACAAGTAGAACCTTTTTTAAAATTAGAGGTTTTGATTTAATTATAGCCAACCAACCCCATGATAATGCACACGCAGGATCTGCAATTCTAATAAAATCGTCTATTAAATATAAAGTCTCAGATATTATAAGTCAACCTTTTCTTCAAGCTGTCTGCATCAAAGTCAAAAGTGACTTAAGTGATGTGACTATTTGTGCCATTTATTTTCGACCCCGCTATAGTGTAACTTCTCAAAACTTCTACGACTTTTTTAACAGTTTGGGGCCAAGATTTATAGTAGGAGGCGATTTTAACGCCAAACATCCTTGGTGGGGCTCGAGAGTACGTAATCCCAAAGGTATTGAGCTGCATAATTGTGTTGTCAATAATAACTATTCTGTCTTATCAACCGGAAGTCCAACGTACTGGCCAACAGACCCAAGAAAGTTACCGGATCTAATGGATTTTGTAGTGTATTCTGGTATTTCTAGACAATTTCTTCACATATCTAATGAATTTTGTGATGCACTTAGTTCAGACCACTCTCCAATTCTGCTAAACTTTAATACATTCCTTCATTCAAACTCTAAAAAATACCAAATAGTTAACCGAAAGACAGACTTTAATTCTTTTAGAATTTGGATCGAAAGAAATGTTAACCTTAATGTCAGTATTAAATCGTCAACAGAATTGGATGATGTCGTTGAAGGGTTCAATAACTTAATCCATGAAGCTGGATTCATATCAACTCCAAAGGAAAACATTTTTGACAGTCAAGATAAAATTGTTATCACCGCTGAAGTTAGAGAAATGATTCAAAAGAAAAGAAGATTAAGAAAAGTGTGGCAAACCAGTAGAAATCCAAATGATAAACAGCGGTTTAATAAAGCAGCAAAAGATCTAAAAAAGCGTCTTTTTGATTTGAAAAACGAACATCTTTGTTACTTTCTTAGTTAGTATCCAAAAATGATGAATTCAGTCTATGGAAAGCAACTAAGTATATTAAACGTCCATCGAAAAGAAATGCTCCCATAAAGAACCTTAATGGAGTGTGGTGTAAAACAGACAAGAATAAAGCTGAAGCATTTGCTTTACATCTTCAAAACACATTTCAACCACATACACTAAGCAACAGCAGTCAAGTTGATGAAATAATAAACTTTTTGGATAGTCCATGTCCTATGGATTTGCCTATAAAGCACATATCGCCTCATGAAGTTCAAGAAGAAGTAAATAAATTAAATTGTAATAAAACTCCAGGATACGACTGTATCAATGGAGTTGTGGTGAAAAATCTTCCTAAAAAGGGGATAATATTTTTAACGTTGATTTTTAACTCCATACTGAGACTGAATCATTTCCCATCTAAATGGAAGTGCGCAGAAATAATAATGGTAGCAAAACCCAATAAGCCGGAGAATGTTGTTACATCTTACAGACCGATTAGTTTGTTGGTCACATTCTCCAAAATATTTGAAAGAATATTTATGAGAAGATTGTCGCCAATCTTGGGGAAATTCAACATCATACCTGAATACCAATTTGGTTTCAGGGAAAATCATGGTACTCCTGAGCAATGCCATCGTATTGTAAACTTTATAAGAGATACATTGGAAAAGAAAAAAATATTGTTCTGGTGTCTTCTTAGATGTACAACAAGCGTTTGATAAAGTCTGGCATAGCGGATTACTCTTTAAGCTTAAAAAACTGCTTCCAACACCATACTATTTGCTACTTAAGTCATATTTAAGTGATCGTCATTTCTACGTTAAAGTAAACAACGAAACATCACAAATATATAATATAATGGCAGGCGTTCCTCAAGGCAGCGTTTTGGGACCAACACTCTATATTTACATCAGATATGCCTATCAATGACAATGTTTTAGTTGCAACTTATGCAGATGATACAGCACTATTAGCTTCTAGCACATGCCCAATTGAAGCCTCAAATCTTGTCCAAAGAGCACTTAATCAAATTGAAATATGGTTGAACAAATGGAATATAAAAGTCAACACTGCAAAATCTGTTCATGTAGTATTCACATTACGTAAAAGTGTCTGTCCAAGTTTGTTTATCAACAATAGTGAAATTCCCCAAAAAGACAGTGTGAAATATCTAGGACTTCATATTGATAAAAGATTAACATGGATGACTCACATTAAAGCTAAAAAGGAGCACTTAAAAATGAAAACAAAACGACTCTATTGGCTGTTAGGCCCGAAGTCCCAAGTTAATATTGAATCTAAAATAATAATATATAAAACTATACTTAAGCCAGTGTGGACGTATGGGATTCAACTATGGGGTACTGCCAGCCATTCGAATATTGAGATATTACAACGATATCAAAATAAAACATTAAGATCAATAATTAAAGCTCCATGGTTTGTTTCTAATAAAACTATACATAATGATTTATTTATTCCAAAGGTTAAAGATGAAATCAACAGATTCAGCACAAATTATCTTGAAAGGTTAAGTAATCATTGCAACCCATTGGCCATTTCCCTACTTGATGATACTGAAGAAGTTAAAAGACTGAAACGGCATCATATTCTCGATTTACCATTTCGTTAATTAATTCATTATTTCTAAAATGTAATCTCACACTAATGTAACCATTCATTTATCTTTCTGTAAATACTCATTCATTTTAATCGTAATAGAAACATATTTAATTCATTTGTAAATAATTGTATAAAAACTAGAAACTTAGTTTGTTAAATGTTGTTGTACTTGCTGTAGTCCAACAACCAATGTAAATATTATTATATCAAATTTGCTTATTATCCTTAAATGGATAGATTGTAAATAAAATGTTTTATGAAAAAAAAAAAAACATGAATTATTTAATTCATTCAATGTAAATGTATTCGACCATTTTTATGAAATTTTCTCTGCGTGTTATTTAGATATTCCTAAGTACAGGCTTCCAAGGTCATTAAAATTTAAATAAAAAGACTATTTATTTTCATTTTTAATCCAATCCGAAGTTTGGCTGGGGATTTTACAGCATCATCAGGGATGAATATTTATTAGATCTGGCAACCATACAGAAATAAATAATAAATAATAACAACAAACTAAATATAGCAATAGAAAAAGCATAAAACTTACATATAGCCCTTTAATAAAATTATTACATTTCTTTTAAAAAATATCACAGTATTATATCTTTGACGACACAAAACACAGATTAATTAATCAAAAATAAACCCAGTGTAGAAAATCATTACCAGATATGTGGTTATGTAAGTACATACTTGGTAATGGTAACTACCCGAGTAAAAAAAATTGATCTCGCGCATTATCTAATTATATCCAATTTGATATTGTTTAAGATCTGCTGTAATATCTAGCTGATCCAATTAGATCTCAAAATTGGGTGTATCCAATCATATCGTATTAGATCCCATTGTATATATGGGGATAAACTAAGATCAAGTTATATCTCAAAATTGGGAGGTCCAGTGATATCTTTGGGGATAAACGTAGATCTATTTTGATCCGAAAATTGGCGGATCCAGCTATATATTTTCGGATATTTTTAGATCTAATTTTATCCGAAAAATGGCGGATCCAATTAGATCCAGCTATATATTTGGGGATAAACTTAGATCTAATTTGATTTCAATTTTGGCAGATCAAATTAGATCCCGCAATATATTTGTGGATAAACGTATATCTAATTTGATCCGAAAAAGTGGCAGATCGAATTAGATCTAGCTATATATTTGGGGATAAACTTAGATCTAATTTGATCCGAAAAATGGCACATCGAATTAGATCCAGCAATATATTTGTGGATAAACTTAGATATAAATTGATCTGAAAAATGGCAGATCAAATTAGATCCAGCAATATATTTGTGGATTAACTTAGATCTAAATTTATCCGAAAAATGGCAGATCGAATTAGATTCAGCAATATATTTGTGGATAAACTTGGATATAAATTGAATAGAAAATTGGCAGATCAAATTAGATCCAGCAATATATTTTGGGATTTAGTAAGACCTAATTTGATCCGAAAAATGGCAGATCGAATTAGATCCAGCTATATATTTGTGGATAAACTTAGACCTAATTTGATCCGAAAAAGTCGCAGATCGAATTAGATCCAGCAATATATTTAGGGATAAACTTGGATGTAAATTTATCCGAAAAATGCCAGATCGAATTAGATCCAGCAATATATATGTGGATAAACTTAGATCTAAATTTAACCGAAAAATGGCATATCAAATTAGATCCAGCAATATACTTGGGGATAAACTTGGATCTAAATTTATCAGAAAAATGGCAGATCTAATTAGATCCAGCAATTTATTTCGGTATTAAAATGGCAGATCGAATTAGAAACAGCAATATATTTGGGGATTGACATCTAAAAGTATCCATAAAAATGACAGATAAAATTAGATGCCGCATTATATTTGGGTACTACGTAAGATCTCCATTTATTTGGGATTAAATAAGATACCAGACATATATTGCCAACTGTTCAAAAAATAATAGACTGGCAGAGTACTGATTGTATAAAAATTACAATATTTTGTTAAAATAAGGTTTAAACTCAGAAGGTAACGAGTTCAATATGCATTTCTTTTACAAAATTAATTTCTTTTTATAAAATTAAAATTTTTTTTCTATAAATTATCTATTTTTTTTATTAAATTGAAATCTTTGAATAAAATAATTTTATTTACATCTTTTTGACGCTCTACACCATTTCCAATTGTATTAATTGTTTTAAGATTTATCAATTGTATTTCAGAAATAATCAATTGAATTTCTGTTTTATCAATTGTGTTTCAGAACTCATCAATTATTTTTCACATTTATGAATTGTATTTCAGAACTAGTCAATTGAAGTTCAGTTTTATCAATTGTGTTTCAGAAATTATTAATTGTATTTCCGAAATTCACAACTGTATTTCAGAAATTATCAAACTGTATTTCAGAAATTATCAATCGTATTTCCGAAATTATGAAATTTATTTGAGAAATTTTTCTCTATTAGCTATGAAATTCTGAAATAGATTTCATTATTTCTGGACACAACTAAATAAATAAAATTAAATTTGCGTAATATTGTAGTTTCTGAAGTGCAAATAATATTTTGTGATATACAATTAAAATTTTCTAAAATACATTTAATAATTTCTGGAATACCTTTTTTCGATGCTTATAAGTTAGCTCGAAATGCTTTTATCATTCATTTAATTTGTAGCTATCACACATCTATAACAAGTCTCGTTAGATTAGAGTGTAGAGGTCTTGGCTGACAATCTGGTGGACTGGGTTAAATTTCATGTTTTTAAAAGCAAATATTAAAAAAAGTTTTCTCAATTTTTTCAAAAATGTTTTTTGAAATCTATTTTTTTGCCAAGATAATGCAACGTTCTGACCATCGCCAACGGTTTGCCAGCATTGTGCCGATTATATTTTTCTGTCTGGGATGTTAAACTTAAACCTACTGTATATTAACATTAATAAACTCTATATTTTTATTTTTAGGAAATACATTTTTATTTTATTATAATCCTATTAAAAAAAATTAATATGGAGCTTTATATGGTAATATATAACTTAATGTGATCCATATACCATTTCATCCGAAAAATGGCCCGATATAATTGTATCAGTTGGTTATCACTTTTTATCTAATTGTATCAGTTTAGATCTTAACTGATTAGATTATATATTAAGCATATGAAATTTTATCTGATTTTTGACCTGATACAATTTTATGGGTTTATGTCGCATGGTATTAGTTTAGATCCAAATTGATACATTACTATACAAACTTATATAGTTATATCTGAATTTTGACCTGATGCAATTAGATCTGCTTTAAAACTTTGATACAATTGTATAAGGCAAATGTCGTATACAAATATATTTTATATTTATATAAAATTGTACCAACATCGATCTAACCAGATACCATTAGATATAAACCGCTAAAATTGTATCAGGTCAAAAATTGGATATAATTTCATCTGAATAATGTATAATTTTATTAGTTGAGATCTAAACTAATACAATTAGATAAAAACTGATAAACAACTAATACAATTACATCGGGCCATTTTTCGGATGAAACAGTATATTTAAACAGATATAACTTAATCGCATTTTATACGACTATATGTAACTGTTTTTACTTGGGAAGTTAACATTAAATTAAATTTTAGATAATGGCACCAATTTGTAGTTGTAATTATTATATATTAAATCGTATATTCATAAACATTCTATACAGTTAGACGAGGTTTATGGAACTATTTAACTTTATAAAGTGTTTTTAAATTATAACTTAAATGTACATATATATATGTTAAATGTACGTGAACAAATTGTTGATATGGACCCACAAATTGTATCTCAACTGATATTGGAATTATTGTACCATTACCATACATCAATATATATTAAATGATATACATATATTACAATATATGACACTGTATTATAAATATTGTTAATGAAGTAACATATCTGATAATATTTTTTATAGCGCCATACATAGTTTTACATTATTCAAATTAAACCATATATGGAATTGTATTCAAAATGTTGATGTGGTACCAAATTTGACCATATATTCCCTATTAAAAAAAACTAATATGGAGCTTTATATGGTAATATATAACTTAATGTGATCCACATACCATTTCATCCGAAAAATGGCCCGATATAATTGTGTCAGTTGGTTATCACTTTTTATCTAATTGTATCAGTTTAGATCTTAACTGATTAGATTATATAGTAATCAGATGAAATTTTATCTGATTTTTGACCTGATACAATTTTATCGGTTTATGTCGCATGGTATTAGTTTAGATCCAAATAGATACATTTTTATACAAACTTATAAAGTTATATCTGCATTTTGACCTGATGCAATTATATCTGCTTTAAAACTTTGATACAATTATATAAGGCAAATGTCGGATACAAATATATATTATTTATATAAAATTGTACCAACTACGATCTAAATAGATACCATTAGATATAAACCGGTAAAATAGTATCAGGTCAAAAATCGGATATAATTTCATCTGATTAATGTATAATTTTATTAGTTGAGATCCTAACTGATACAATTAGATGAAAACTGATACACAACTGATACAATAACATCGGGCCATTTTTCGGATGAAACTGTATATTTATACCGATATAAGTTAATCACATTTTATACGATTATATGTAACTGTTTTTAATCGGGTTGTTTAAATTGTGCCATATATGACAATATATTGTTTAAATGATACCATATATGTCTATATATTAATATTGTTTAAATGACACCATATATCAATATATATGGGACTATATATCGTAGCATATATTATCATATCTGCATCTGTATTAAAAATGTCGTTCATCAGGTACCATATATGAGCATATATTGTTGAAATGGCACCATATATGACAATATATGGTTTAAATGGCACCAAATATGTTAATGTATTTCTTAAATAACAGCATATATAAACATATATGGCACTATATAGTAGCATATATTATCATATCTGGAACTGTATTAAAAATGTTGTTCATGAGGTACCATATATGAGCATATATTGTTGAAATGGTACCATATAAGATAATATATGGTTTAAATGGCACCATATATGGTAATATATTGCTTAAATAACACCATATATAAATATATATGGCACTATATATGGTAGCATATATTATCATATGTGGAACTGTATTAAAAATATCCCGAGTAAAAAAAATTGATCTCGCGCAATATCTAATTATATCCAATTTGATATTGTTTAAGATCTGCTGTAATATCCAGCTGATCCAATTAGATCTCAAAATTGGGTGTATCCAATCATATCGTATTAGATCCCATTGTATATATGGGGATAAACAAAGATCAAGTTATATCTCAAAATTGGGAGGTCCAATGATATCTTTGGGGATAAACCTAGATCTATTTTGATCCGAAAATTGGCGGATCCAGCTATATATTTGGGGATATTTTTAGATCTAATTTGATCCGAAAAATGGCGGATCCAATTAGATCCAGCTATATATTTGTGGATAAACTTAGATCTAATTTGATCTCAAATTTGGCAGATCGAATTAGATCCAGCAATATATTTGTGGATAAACTTAGATCTAATTTGATCCGAAAAAGTGGCAGATCGAATTAGATTTAGCAATATATTTGGGGATAAACTTAGATCTAATTTGATCCGAAAAATGGGACTTCGAATTAGATCCAGCTATATATTTGTGGATAAACTTAGATATAAATTGATCTGAAAAATGGCAGATCAAATTAGATCCAGCAATATATTTGTGGATTAACTTTGATCTAAATTTATCCGAAAAATAGCAGATCCAATTAGATCCAGCAATATATTTGTGGATAAACCTGGATATAAATTGAATAGAAAATTGGCAGATCAAATTAGATCCAGCAATATATTTTGGGATTTAGTAAGACCTAATTTGATCCGAAAAATGGCAGATCGAATTAGATCCAGCAATATATTTGTGGATTAACTTTGATCTAAATTTATCCGAAAAATGGCAGATCGAATTAGATCCAGCTATATATTTGTGGATGAACTTAGATCTAATTTGATACGAAAAATGACAGATCGAATTAGATCCAGTAATATATTTAGGGATAAACTTGGATCTAAATTTATACGAAAAATTAGATCTAGGTATATGTGACCTTCTCCGAGAAAAGGGACCTAGTGTGTCAAAAAACGGGTTTGGACTTAAAGCTGCCTACACACTAGGGAACATTCCATTCCACATGGCCATTTTGTTACGAATGTTGAAATGTGTATAGCAATGTGTCATGTTGACCTTCGTGTTTACAAAATTTTTTGATATTTTTTGTTTCCAAACTTAATTTTTCATCGTGTGTATCGATGTTACTGTTTTTGCCGTATTTAGTTCATCGATAGCAGTCACGATATCAGGAGCTTTTGTAATTATCAGGAGCTTAATTAATTAAATAATGAAAACTGCATTAATTTTATAAATGAATATATTTGCGAGAATTATGGGACATAAAATGTGATAACTAAAAAAATAAAACTAAAAAAAACAGCAGCATATGGAAAATTAACAATTAACAAATTAATTAATTTGATTTTCTCCCGCCTATATTTCATGTGATCAGTTCTACAAACAAACAAAAATGATGTTTCGGTTGACGTTTTGTTGTCGTGTGTGCATCGTCTGTATAAAAAATTAAAAAAATAGAAACAATAGAATGTTCCCTAGTGTGTAGGCAGCTTAAGAGTGGATTCTGGTACCTAAAAGGGTGTAGAATAAGATGAAATGAGTTGAGGCACCTAACCATACCAAATCGCATCTCCCAACTGAAGGTGTGTTTAAAGTGATAATGCGTTATGAAACTTTAAATGCGTTCTTCTCAAAACTTAATTTTCACACACTACGTCCCTATTCTTGGAGAAGGTCACATATATATTTTAGGATTAAGTTGTATCTAACTTTATCTGGAAAACGGCAAATCGAATAAGATCGAGGATTATATTTGGAGATTACGTAAGATCTAAATTTATGAAAAAAATAAAAGATGAAATTAGATCCAGTAATATATTTCGGGATTGCGTAAGATCTTAACTTTTTCAATAACTTGCAGATCGAATTGAATCCAGTGATATATTTAGTGATTTGGTAAAATTTTTCCCATAAATTGCAGATCGAATTAGATCCAGCAATTTTTTTCGATATTAAAATGGCAGATCGAATTAGAAACAGCAATATATTTGGAATTGACATCTAAAAGTACCCTATTAAAAAAAATTAATATGGAGCTTTATATGGTAATATATAACTTAATCTCTATATATAAAAGAATAACGTGACTGACTGACTGACTGACTGACTGACTCAACATCGCCCAGCCCAAACCGCTGAAGCTAGGAAGTTGAAATTTGGTATGTAGGTTCCTCTTTCGGGGTAGACGTCCACTAAGACGGGATTTTTGGAAATTCCTACCGGAACGGGCAAAAAGGGGGAAAGTGTCCCCCTTGACGGCCTGCCAAAACCCCTTTGGCTAGAAAGCTGAAATTTAAGATATGTGTTCCTTGGAGTAGGGGCTAACTTTTCTGGAAAGTACTTTCTAGAATTTTGGACAGGGACGTTGTAAAAATGGGGGAAAAAGGCCCCCCTTGACGGCCTGCCCAAACCGCTGGAGGTAGGAAGTTGAAATTTGGTATAAAGGTTCCTCCACTATCGTAGACATCCGCCAAGACGGGAGTTTTGGAAATTTTTACAGGGACGGGCAAAAAGGGGAAAAAGTCTCCCCCTTGAGGGCCTGCTCAAACTGCTGGAGCTATGAAGTTGAAATTTGGTATGTAGATTCCTCGACCGGTGTAGACGTCCGTTGAGACGGCATTTTTGGAAATTCTTATCGGGAGGGGCAAAAAGGGGACAAAAAAAGTACCTTTTTCCAAAAAAGTACCTTTTCCCAAAAAAAGTACCTTTTCCCAAAAAAAGTACCATTTTCCCAAAAAAGTACCTTATTCCAAAAAAAGTACCTTTTTCCAAAAAAAGTACCTTTTTCCAAAAAAAGTACCTTTTTCCAAAAAAAGTACCTTTTTCCAAAAAAAGTACCTTTTTCCAAAAAAAGTACCTTTTTCCAAAAAAAGTACCTTTTTCCGAAAAAAGTACCTTTTTCCAAAAAAAAAGTACCTTTTTCCAAAAAATGTACCTTATTCCAAAAAAAAGTACCTCTTTCCAAAAAAAGTACCTTTTTCCTAAAAAAGTACCTTTTTCCAAAAAAAATTCCTTTTTCCAAAAAAAGTACCTTTTTCCAAAAAAAGTACCTTTTTCCAAAAAAAGTACCTTTTTCCAAAAAAAGTACCTTTTTCCAAAAAAAGTACCTTTTTCCAAAAAAAGTACCTTTTTCCAAAAAAAGTACCTTTTTCCAAAAAAAGTACCTTTTTCCAAAAAAGTACCTTTTTCCGAAAAAAGTACCTTTTTCCAAAAAAAGTACCTTATTCCAAAAAAAGTACCTTTTTCCAAAAAAAGTACCTTTTTCCAAAAAAAGTATCTTTTTCCAAAAAAAGTACCTTTTTCCAAAAAAAGTACCTTTTTCCTAAAAAAGTACCTTTTTCCAAAAAAAGTACCTTTTTCCAAAAAAAGTACCTTTTTCCAAAAAAAAGTACCCTTTTCCAAAAAAAGTACCTTTTTCCAAAAAAAGTACCTTTTTTCAAAAAAATTACCTTTTTTCAAAAAAAGTACCTTTTTCCAAAAAAAGTACCTTTTTCCAAAAAAAGTACCTTTTTCCAAAAAAAGTACCTTTTTTCAAAAAAATTACCATTTTTCAAAAAAAGTACCTTTTTCCAAAAAAAGTACCTTTTTCCAAAAAAAAGTACCTTTTTCCGAAAAAAGTACCTTTTTCCAAAAAAAGTACCTTTTTCCAAAAAAAGTACCTTTTTCCAAAAAAAGTATCTTTTTCCAAAAAAAGTACCTTTTTCCAAAAAAAATTCCTTTTTCCAAAAAATATACCTTTTTCCAAAAAAGTACCCTTTTTAAAAAAAGTACCTTTTTCCAAAAAATGTACCTTTTTCTAAAAAAATATACCTTTTTAAAAAAAAGTACCGTTTCCCAAAAAACATACATTTTTCCAAAAAAATAACTTTTTCAAAAAAAGTACCTTTTCCAAAAAAAGTACCTTTTCCCAAAAAAAGTACCTTTTTCTAAAAAAATGTTCCTTTTCCCAAAAAACATACATTTTTTCAAAAAAATACCTTTTTCAAAAAAAAGTACCTTTTCTATAAAAAGTACCTTTTCCCCAAAAAAAAAGTACCAAAAGAAGTACCTTTTCCAAAAAAGTACCTTTTTCCAAAAAACATACATTTTTCCAAAAAAAAAACACCTTTTTAAAAAAAAATACCTTTTCCAAAAAAAGTACAAATAAAGTACTTTGTAAAAACAAAGTATCTTTTTCCAAAAAATTTCGTTTTTCCAAAAAGTACCATTTAAAATAGTATATAATTTCAAAAAAACTACTTTTTTTCCTCCCCCCACGGATATCTCCACTAAAACAAGGTTTCTTGATATTCGGCATAGACGTGCGCTAAGACGGGATTTTTGGAAATTCCAACCGGAACGGGCAAAAAGGGGAAAAGTCTCCCCATAAACAGTCTCACAAATTGGAAAAGTGCCTGCCCAAACCACTGGAGGTAAGAAGTTGAAATTTGGTATAAAGGTTCCTCCACTGTAGTAGACATCGACTAAGTTTGTATTTTTGGAATTCCCTACAGGATATCCCAAAAGGAAACTCGGTATGTGAGTTCCTCCTTCTGTGTAGGCGTCCGCTTAGACGGAATTTTTGAAATTCCTATCGGGAGGGGAAATAAGGTAAAAGTCTCCTCCTCACGGCTTGCCCAATCCCTTTTGGCCAACCTAAAATTTTAAATATGTATTCCTTGGAGTAGGACTAACTCACCGGCAACGTAATTTTTCTATTTTGGAACAGGAACATAGTAAAAATGGTGGTTGAAAGGGAAAAATGTCACCACTAACGGCCTGCCCAAACCGCTTAGGCAATGCAGTTGAAATTTGGTATGAATGTTACTCATCCATCGCAGATAGCCGCGAAGATGGAATTTTTGTAAATTCCTAAAGGGAGGGGCAAAAAGAAGAAAAGCTTCACCTTGGGGGCCGCCCTTCGGCTAGAAACCTGAAGCTTAAAATGTGGGTCCCTGGAGTGAGGGCTAACTTATTAGAAAGATACTTTTTTGAATTTTGGACAGGGTCGTTATAAAATGGGGGCTCAAAAAGGGAAAGTTGCCCCTTAACGACCTGTCCAAAGTGCTGGAACTAGGAAGCCGAAATTCGGTACTTAAGTTCCTCTCAGCCTGCTCAAACTGCTGGAACTAGGAAGCTGGAATTCCCTGTCGATGGATTTTCGGAAATTCCTACCGAGAGGGGCACAAATAGTAAAAGTTGGCTAGAAACCTGAAATGTAAAACATATGTTACTTGGAGTATGTGCTCACTTACCGAGAAGGTGCTTTTTGGACAGGGACATTGCAAAAATGGGGATTAATGAAGCGAAAAGTGCCGCTTAAAGGCCTGCCCAAACCGCTGGAGGTAGGAAGTTGAAATTTGGTATTAAAGTTCCTCCTCTATTGTAGACATCCGCTAAGATGAGATTTTTGGAAATTTCTACAGGTAGGGTCAAAAACAGGAAAAGTCTCCCCCTTAACGGCCTGGCCAAACTGCTGGAACAAGGGATCTTAAATTCGGTATTTGGGTTCCTTCTCCAACGTTGACGTCCCCTAAGATGGTATTTTTGTAAATTCATACCGGGAGAGGTAAAAAGGGAAAAAACTTCCCCCTTGACGGCCTGGCCAAACTGCTGGATATAGAGACCTAAAATTATGTATGTAGTAGGTTCCTCCTCCAACGCAGACGTCCTCTAAGACGGAATTTTTGGAAATTCCTACCGGGAGGGGTAAAAACGGAATAATTCTCCCCCTTGATGGCCTAACCGAACCCTTCGGCTAGAAACCTGTAATATATAATATGTTTTCCTTGGAGTATGGGCTAACTTATCGACAAGGCATTTCTAGGACTTTGGACAGGAACGTGGTAAAAATGGTGGTTCAAAAGGGGAAAATTGCCCCCCCCCCCCTTAACGTCTGCGTCTTTAGCTAGAAACCTAAAACTTAAAGAACAAGTGTATATGAAACACTAAAATTAAGAAACTAAATAGGAAACGAGTGGGATTGAAACACTACACAAGTGGAATGAAATGGATATAAACGTTGAACGAGTGGAATTGAAATTATAGACATTGCAAATGGATTGGAAG